>JAOEHI010002429.1:0-11680 GCA_025447815.1 Percopsis transmontana
CACACACACACACACACACACACACACACACACACACACACACACACACACACACACACACACACGCACACACACCAGACACATTTTTCAGGGGAAACATAAAAGGCAGTATCTTTAAATTCAGAGACCAATTTCATGTTCACCTCACTGTGTGTGTGTGTGTGTGTGTGTGTGTGTGTGTGTCTATGAAAACTGTGGATGTTATGTTATGTTGAAACAGAACCAAATGCTAGTTCATCTCCTATGGATCTCTCTCACGGTCAAATTCTCCATAAAAGGAAAGCCCGGATTTGCGTATATGTTTTTGGCGGCTCGGTGAGCCAGTACTGTCCGCGAACCCCTCTAAGCCTCTCCTGGTGTGCGCCCGCAGGTGTTAGATGCCAACAAGTGTTTTGAGAAGCAGAGTCACTCTGCGCTGTCCCTCCAACTGGCTGCATACTACTACTCCCTGCAGATCTACACTCGCCTGGCCCCCTGCTTCAAGGACAAGACGCACACCCTCTACCAGGTCAGCTTGGGCAGCCGTGTGTGTTTCTCTGTGTGTGTGTGTGTGTGGTCCGATCCTAGTCAGTTTGCCTATGCAAATCAGCCCCGCTCTGCCCACGACGGCAGTTTGCCAGGTGTGATGGATTGGCGGGAGTAATCAAGGTCGTCACACCGAGGGGGTCTGCACAGGCAGGTGCCTGAGATAACTTTAGCGGGCCATGCCGCTCCTCAGGTAGAAGGCAGGCTGTCCTATATGCCGCATCTGAAAGCTGACAGTCATACCTCTGTTACTCACTACATAGTTCATTTTATATAGTACACTTGTGCACCCCCCCCCTCCACACACACACACACACACACACATACATTCATATCTGAGTAAAACAATTTTGAGATGTTTTAGAGCTTCAAATCAAAATTTATTATTGAATCAGGCTGTTCCTGTATCTTATTTCTACAATATTGAGGGAGTATATTTTGAGGCAAATAAAACTGCAATTATGAACCTTTTGAGGATTTAGGGCACTTTCACACCTGAATTTGGAAGATTTAGTGCGGTTCAGAGGTGAAGTAGCTACTTTGTTGCATATTTAGTTTGGTTCGGTTAGTGTTCACACACTTGAACCCGTGTGTAGACAAATGTCACAAATGTCGTCTTTTGTTCTGAAAATCCGAGGGAAACTCGCAGCTTACAATAATAATGAATCAACAACATGCTCCAAGTATGACGTCCAGGACATCGTACCAGAGGAACTTTTTCATCCTCCGAGCTACCACTGTGATCACACCTGCCCAAACGAATCGCACCAAGAGGGAAAACGAACCAGAGTCCTATTTAAACTGACTAAAAAGTTCTAGTGTGAAAAGGCCCTTAGTGTCAGTTGTACACTACGTCTATGGTGCATTAGGAGTAATAATAATGTAGTGAGTGTCCAGTAAGTCATTGAAAATTGACCACCATTCAATGTATATTGACCCATTGAATATGGTGAAATTGCATGGCTTAAGTAGTACATTTAGCCATGGTATGTTGGTTACGCAGTGCTGTTTCGGGCACTGATTTATTTTCCAAGGTTAAATAAAGGAGTAATGTTATAGTTGCTTCAGGTTTTGTCCTTTTCTGTCCAGTACGATGACACGAACCCTAGCTTCAGCATTGGCTCTAAATGCCAGACCCCATTGGCATGATATGGGCAGATTCCATTTCTCCATAAATTCCTTGTGGCTTTCTCAGACCCAAATATAACCAATGTCACCAAAAAATTGGTTTAGGGGGTTTACTTATTCTAATACAGTGAAAATTATGGTCCACCTCTCCCTATTGGTGTGTCGGTGTGTGTCAGTGTGTGTTAGTGTGTGTGTCGGTGTGTGTGAACCTTTGACTGTCAATAAGTGTGGCTGTGGATTTTCCAAAGCTTCAAAGAGAAGCTGAGTGCTTTGCTCTCTTTGTGGGCAAATGGTTCTCTGCTCTTTAACATTGTGCATTATGCGCAATTTGACCATTATATGTGCAGAAATCAATTTATGGGCCTAACATGTCACCGCGCGCCTGATATACGGCTGGCAATAATAGCTGATTTTATAAAGCGTATCTGCCATACGTTGCCAAGTGGAGAAGGCCTGTAATGAGTCACATAACACCTTTAGAGAGAGAGAGACTGAAGAGACTGAAGCATCAAGAGAATGCAGAGAAATGACTCTGACCTTTTCCTTGAGTGCAGCGAGGCTCTCGTGGGCTTTGGCCCTGGTTGTAGGGGGGAGGTAAAATGGTGAAATTAAACAAGGGGAAGGATGGAGGAAGATGGACACAGTGGAGTGGATAAGTGTGTTTCCCGGCTGACGCCCAAGGTCAGAGCAGTGCGAGGGCGCATGTACGTACACGCAGAAATACACTGCCAGACAGACAGACACACACACACACACTGTTTACACAGAAACCTCTGTCCTTCTGTTTGAAGGTACTGTAAAGTTCAAGTCTATTATGTTAAAATATATACTTTTTACCTGCCTGCTTGTGCACTGAGGAAGTTGTACGGTGATCTTTTGCTCATTTCTCTTACTGCCTTTTATTTACAATATAGATTTCGATATTTTACCCAAAGTAAGTGTTTATTGTTGTGTTAAAGGCTCTTTCTTTCCATTGCAGCAGTTGCAGAAATCACTTTAGGCATAGCTTTGACCATGGCAGTGAGGCAGAAGGCAGTGTTTGTTACCATAGTGACTCTCTGTCTAAAACTTTACATACATTGCACCGCTTCCTGTGTGCCACTGTACTTCCTGTGTGCCACTGTACTTCCTGTGTGCCACTGTACTTCCTGTGTGCCACTGTACTTTCAGTGCAGAGACACCTGTGTACAAACCCAAGGGGTATTTTGTTATGCTGTTTGTTTGAAAAAAACAACAACATTCCAATAACAAATTAAAAGGTATTATTTTTCCATTAATATTTTTCCTATATTCACTCCTGCCCATTTTTTATCTTTGGAAATATGGAAATGGTATTAATGTTTCAAATTCATTGAAGAAATGCTGTCTGGTTTTTGTATAATGTATAATGTTGGCAGTGTAGTAGAAAGTGCATCTCTGTCTCTACCTCACCTGTCGTATTATTTTATTGTAATTTGGTAATTGGTAAAGTGGGTTCTGATTGTTCTTGATAGTTGTTTCAAGTATTCCCAATTTACATTGTATTTGTTTTTTGTTTAGATGTTAGACTGTTTAGTGGTATTTCTTGATGCAGGTTTTCAAAATGTTTTTTCTCTCGCTCTCTCAGTCTTCCAGATTTTCATTTTCTTTCCATCTCGGCCTCCTCTGCCTCTGTCTCGGTGCTGTATTTATGTTTACCATAGGTCTGTTTCCCCCGTTCGCCTGTATGATGGTGGGTCTCTTCATCCACAATGCTATCTTCACTCTGCATGCTGTGGGGTGTTCTGCTCCACATTCCCCACATCTATTGCCTTCTCTTATCTGCTGATGGCACGCGTTGTACAGCATGTGATGTTTACTGTCGGATATGTCTGACACGCTGCGACTGTGTGTGTGTGTATGTATGTATGTATGTATGTATATATTTAAGTGTGTGCGTCACCTCGATTCTAGCATGTGTGTGTTTTTCATTGCAAACTAGCCGTGGACATCCATTATCCGTGTGCCTTTTGCGTGTGTAATTATGGTTCTCTTGTGTGTGTGTTTATCAGGCAACAGATATGTGTACGTGCGTGTGTGTGTGTGTGTGTATGTATGTGTGTGTCTGTAGGCGTCTCAGGCCTTGTCAAGCTGTCTTCCCCCTCCACTTGGAAGTGGAGTGAGAGCGGTACCGCTGCCTCTCAATGACTTTCACACTGTTTCTAATCCCTCATCCTTATCGCATAATGTCATAGCCAGGCAATGGGCTGTCAACACTCAAGACACCAAAGTCCCTCAGTGGTAAATGGGAGCGAGCCTCGCACAGTTTTTGTCACGGCCTCAAAGCCACAGTCAAGAATCTGCTTTCTCACACCAGAGCAGGAGGCTTTCTTATGTTGACTGGCAGAGACATTTTCCTGCTCCAAATCATACCACATAATAATACCATTATAAAGTTATGGAATAATAACATAACAAATATATAAACAGCTCTGATTAGATTAGAATATGCACTTATGCACATCGGTATCTATAGCCTAGAGTATGTTAATGATGCAGTCCTAAAGCCGTTTGCGTTACATGGTTAATTTAGAGGCCTACCAAAGCCAGCTGTCTGGTTGTGCTGGTTCATCTTGACCGCTATCGATTTTTCAAGATCTTTAACTGTTACTTGTCCATACAATTTTGTTTCCCCGGCATTACTAGCAGCATCAGAGCCAATGATACGGAGCCTGGCTTTCCATTATTCCCCAAGGCATAATGAGGCAATTCCAGCTCGCTCGTGCTGGAAGTTTTCATTATGTCGACTAAAGCGCTCATTTGCAATAGAGAGTCACTGCTTAACATAATAGTTCATTCTGCTGTTAGTCTTTGCGCAAAACCCTGTGCAGCTTTGTGTTTAAGTTGTAATGTCTGTTTACCTGTGCTTAATGTGGGCGTTATCGTGTGTGTGTGTGTGTGTGTGCGTGTCTGTAATTGTAGCTATAAGTGTGCAGTACTGTGCTGAGCAAAGAGATTGAGATTTTTCGCTCGACCATTTATCTTCGCCTGCAGCCGCCATTCTCTCACTGAGTATTGATCGCTCACACTTACGCACTTACACACACACACATAGAGACAATTACTCTATACTCTGCATATTCTCTCTGAAAACACGCATCTTACACATTATATTAACTAGAACAATGCTGCTTCGCTCTATGCACACCACATTTCAACACCATGTTTTATAATAAATGTACAATAAAAGTGTCCAAATCGATCAGTATTATAACACAAAAACTCGGAGACAGTGGATTATACAAGACCAATCCAGAGTGAAGGGATTCTTAACTATGACTAAATATATTTAATATTATGGATTGTTATTTGATATTTTTCTGAGATGCCTTGTGTTACACTGTGAACAAGATACCAGTTTTTCAAGTATTTTTTTATGCTCACTTTTCATTTCATTTTATATTGACGGTTCAAGGATTTTTTTCAGCCTAGCCTAGCCTTGTGCCTTGGTTCATTATATTAATGGACTAGCCCATATGGGCTATACATTGGGGGGGGGGGGCTGTACACGCAACTTCGGTTCTGCAAAAACTGACAATGACGATCCCTGCGTGGATCTCCCGCGGCCCGGCTGGTTGGCTAGCCAACCAAAGTTTGCGCAGTCAACCAAATTAAAAGTTTTATTTTATGCATTTATTTTAGGTAGGATAGGCAACACAACACGGGATAGAAATAAATTTTCTCGCCTTCCCCCATGTTTGATGTCACTGCTAACCTGCATCGCCCTGAATAGTAAACCTATTCTTCCTGCTACACCGCTGCCACCTAGTGAGTAAAACCGTGACAAATCGTAACAAATGCGCATGCGGTCTGTGCCGATATTTTCCATTCCAGCGCAGCAGTTCAAACCCTAGCCTTGGAAATTGTCCTTGAAAATGGTCATCCATTTAGACAGCTCTCTGTTGTTGAACTGACTGGAATAAGCGGGTTTGACTGAGTAGCCTTCCCAACATAGCGAAGCACTACGAGTGCAATAAATTTGGCTTCCCTGTCTCATACAAAAGGCAGCCTAGTACTGCAGTCATTAACTCTCCATATTTTACCCGTGGGAGTTCTGTAGAGTGCGGAAGCTGCGGAATGGGTTCCACTAGATGCAGTTGCAGTTGATTGGGAATAATGGTTCATACTAAGTACTCTCTTAACCTGTATCTGCTGTGTGTACCTTGCGTGTCATATGTTTCCCTTGCAGGATGATTATGGAGTGAATATCATGTTCTCATCTGTGTTCACACTCCCCTCACAGAGCCTCTTAATTGCACGCACATGCACAACATTTGTAGAACGAGTGCTAATGAGGTCAGTGACTGTATACAGTAGCTCAGTGTTAGACGTGATGCAAATACAAGCCATTGAGGTCATTAGTAGTTCACCCTGGAGAGGATCATAAGCACTGCTTCTTGCCAGCGTCTATGCCATCCAAAACACCCCAAGAAAAATGGAGTGGGAGCTCTGAAAAAGGCTGTGTGCCCGACCTAGAGATCCCGCTTGCGCCTGACTGATTTCTGTTTGTGCAACACATATATTCTACACACTGGCCACGGACACGCGTGCAGATGAGCACACAAGCACCTGGTGGCAAAAATACCACAATTGTCTGTCTGACCTAAGGCCTCACCGGAATTCGACTGTGTGCTTATATCTTGATTGCTTTGGAAAACACACGTGAGTGACCAAGGCCGTGCTGTTATGGAAACTCCTATTAGGAGTGGGTGTTTGGATTACACAGCCTTTCTTGGAGCCAGGGAGGAGTAGAGATGCAGAAGGTGTTATGTGCCACTATATAAGCATGCATGTGTGTTACTGAAGGCTGTTCTTTCTCTCACTGACCAGCACGTTCTTTGAGATGGCGAACCCATTTTGCAAATGTAATTAAACCCCAGTTAAAGACAGTTTGTTCCAGTTTGTTTTGCAAGAGTCATTTATAATGTCAAAATTCCACGACAGCACCCACACGATGGGTTGAATCGTGCACCCACCACTCCTCAGCAGCAAGAGGGGTTAGCGGAGAAAAAATGCTCTGAGTTTGATTATTCGGTCTAGTTTTGACTACATTGCTGATGAGATCTCCTTAGCATTTTTACAGGACTCCATCCACTGTAACTATGACAAACATGCGTTTATGACTTATGTGCACGCAATTACAACTATTTTTACTATGTATTTTATTTGTGTACATGATGGAGAGAGTGATACCTAAAACAGAGCAGACACGAAGCTCACAGTGGCGTAACTGGGATAATGCTCGTGAACAGCCAGCTGTGTTTTCTGACACAGGACAGCTCAGGCAAGATAGAGGAGAGGTGGGGGACTGCTCGGTGAAGGGGGAAAGGCGGGAGTTTGGAGAATAGCCAGAATAGAATCCAGATAGCCAGAAAAAGGAGAGAAGAATGGGGGAGAGAGTACAGTAGATGAATGGCAGAAAAGGGATGCAAACAGAGTTTTATCATGAAAGGCTCATTTCAGCAAAGTTCTTCAAGCGGCCGCCATCAAACCTCCTTTCTTGAGACTTTTTTGTCTCTCTTGTTGTTATCCCTCCTTGTCACTTGTCACACTTCCTCTGCTGTAGTGTGGCGCCGGTGTCGACAACTACCCCCCCTTCTTTTTCTTATTTTTTACAATACCATTTCTCTCCCTCTCTTTTGCCCTGCTTTCCTCCTCTGTCTTCATGTAGCTACACTTCTTTGATTTTATGTGGTTTCTACTTCTTTGCTCTCTTCTATTTTCTTCTCCCTTCTTTGCCTCTAATCATTAATTCCTCTCTCTCTCTCTCTCTCTCTCTCTCTCTCTCTCTCTCTCTCTCTCTCTCTCTCTCTCTCTCTCTCTCTCGACTTTTAAACTGAGAAGCTGTCACCGTGACTGGCACTGAGACCACATCTAGCGTATGCTCCATGTGCTCTATGTGCACATGCACACACACACACGCGCGCATACACGGTGCACTGGGAGAAAGAGACACACACCTCTATTTTCAAACTCACAATGCACACAACAGCCATAATTACCTTATGCAAATCAGATCAACAAATAAGCGGGGCGACAGCCTATAAGATGCCAGAACTAACAACAGCAGCTCATTTAATTAGAACGGGGGTTTGGCGGGAGCGATGCGGCGTTCACCTGCCTTCCCCGGCACTTGTCGCGGATGTGCGTCTACTGACTAATCCCCCGTGGACCAGAAACAGGCCTGCAATTACTGTCCCACGTAAATTCACCCGTATCCTTCGGCCTCTTTACAGAAAGTGCGTGGAATTGGCTGACTGAGCTGAGCTGCAGCAGTCAACATATTCTCCAAAGTGAGGCGTCAGTGATTAGTCTGAAAATTGCAGCCATTTTCAAAAATGGCCTCATTAGCCTGCCATTGAAAAGCCACAGATGTGTGAAGTTTAACATATTATCCTGTGTAGGGCTTAAAGCTTGCGTCCTGACTGTGATTAGCGGGCTTACACTCGAATCTGGCCTGAACAATGGCAGCAGCAAAACATACCTTCAGCTTTGGAGGGAGAATTGCGACGGGAAAAAATAAAGAAAGGAAATGAGTAAAAAAAAAACAAGGGAGGTAGTGCAAGTGAATACATCATACACTCGTTGTCTCTCCATCACACCCGATATCTGGCAAACGTCCCTGGCAATCTGGCCACCATGTTGTACTGATAAACAAACTGGCCTGCCTCTCTGAAGTGCTGCTCAAGTCATTTGGTTGGCAGGGATTCTAAGTCGTTGTGTGTGTGTGTTTTGTTCTTCCAACGTGGCAGAGCTCTTCAAGTGTAGTCTCGCATTCGCATTTCGTTGTGTACCTTGGTAAGAAGGCGTATTTTTCTCTTAGTTTCCAGAATATTCCCTAGATGCCTCTGTTTGTCAGAACCTGTGAATATATTACAGCTGTTATTCCCCAATAGCATGCTTATCTCCCTTTCCCCCCATAGACCGACCCCAAGCAACTCATCCGATTGGTCACCCAGCACGTGTCGCAGCACACCGGTTGGCCAGAGGAGATCGAGAAGCTGATTGGCCAGCTGCACGCGTACAACGAGCGCCTGACGGACTTCACCCAGGCTCAGGTGCTGCAGGGGCTCGGCCGCGGCGTGGACGTCCTGCGCTTCAGCTCCGACCCGGACTACAAGAAGGCCACCATCCTCGGCCTCGCAGAGTGAGTGGGACGGGGGAGTCCAGTCGCCCAGTGCCTTCTCAAGTTTTACTTTTGTAACAGGCCAAATTCACGCTTGTAACCCGTCTGGAAGAGAAATTAAAGTGGCTTTCTATCCCAGCTACCTTGTGCCCCGATGAGAAATTCAGTTTATTCCATCTATTTCCGAAGTGAACATTACAACAATTCCATTTAGCATGAGGCTACAAAAAGGAAGCCATGACCGATTCTAGTCTACTGAAAGAGGCAAAATTTGTGATTATAAATTTGCTCGGACCCGCTCTTGAATCTGGCCTTCAGCCTCCTCACCAGCAATTTGCGATTTAAATTCAAGCGCACTTTGAAAACGGCGTTGCTAGCTACATTGGTTCAGCTAAATGGTTCACGAGAACCAACGGCAGCGTTACTTGTGTGGACATATGCTGTTGCACCAGTTGTTTGGATTCCAGTCAGCCGTAAATAATTGGACCTATTCACTTGAATGGCACCGCAATCTGAATGACCAGCATACTGACAGAGGGAAGGCCATTGAAATGTGAATCCTGAAATTTTTTCATACATTTCCTCTTCTCTCTGCTGTGTCTTTACTGTATGCGTGTATGGTATGCACCTGTGTGTGTGAATGTGTGTGTGTGTGTGTGTGTGCGTGCGTTTCTGTTCCCACAGGACCCTTGATGACGGCGTTTACCGGATTTCTCTGTCTCTGGCACAGCGATACAGTGTGCCTCTGTGGGACGTCTACATGACTCACCTCGAGTTCCTCTTCACAGATAGCGGGTATACGCACACACGCGCACACACACACACACACGCACACACACACGTGGTTGATCTCTCACTGCTTTTCATTTTTTCCACCTCTCATCTCTCATTTACTTTCCTAGATCCCACTGTATTATAGTATACACAATATAACATAATCAGTAGCTAGCGCTAAAGGAAAAGCAGTAACAACAGCAAGGCTATTTCCTTCCACTAAATAGATCAGATGAGATTTCTGTGGAGTTTGAAAGGAAATGAAAATAATGTTGGAAAAAATACTTGATTATGTGATTGTTTTTAGTTTGAAATTGTTAGGCGTACATCTGTGTTTGTAATATCCTCTTCTTGCCAGAAAGACAGCGTATGCCTGTGTCTTTTGCGCGTGTGTGTGTGTGTGTGTGTGTGTGTGTGTGTGTGTGTGTGCGCGCACCATAGTCCTCCTTCTGTTTAAAATTCTCAAAGGGGAAAAAATGGAAAGAAGTGAATGGTAGCACTTCTGTTTCTGTGAAATATGACAAAACTCACCCACATAAAATGCACACTCTAAACAGCCTGAGGTAAATCAAATGTGTGTGTGTGTGTGTGTGTGTTTGTGTGTTTGTGTGTTTCCATAATTTATTTTCTCTCTGACTTCATAGCTGAAATCTGACTAGCTCTGCACCTTGTTTTAATAGAACGGCTTTTCAGCAGCGATGAGGTGCGTGTTTGTCAGAGTGTGAATCAGTGATAAATATTGCCCTGGCGCATTGCATTTTGATATATGAAAATGGTTTATAGAGCCTACCTAATGATAAATTACAACTAGTACGCACTGTCCTATGACATAGTCATAGCTGTCCTGTGTGGAAGAATGTAGGTGCAAACTATGTGTGTGTGTGTGTGTGTGTGTGTGTGTGTGTGTCTATCCAAGGTCATGAGAAATGGCTAGAATATTTATTTAATGGCTGTGTGCACACTGCTTCAAATGATGAATAGACTGTGGATGGACAGAACTGCTGAAGTTTGTTTTTTACTTTAGTGTTTTATAGTATATAAATACACATTTTATTCATATGAGCTTAGGCAAGTTGTGTACTTGTCATGCTAATGAAGCCATTCCTGGTCTGGTAAAAAGCTGCAAAAAAAAGACAAAACAACATTCGTGAATAGAGGAATAAATATTAATGATATATATACTTTTGCTAGAATCTCCATTAGCTGGGAACCACCTGTCTTCCTGGTATGCAAAACAAGGTTTTGCACAATTGGCAAGAGCTAGCATTCATTGCATGAAGACAACAAATTTATGATAAAATAAAGATGAAAAGAAGTTGTTTAAAAATTCAAAACATAAGCATATAAACATGCTACACTCATGTCCTTCTATGTTACAGTCGTGTAACATAGAAGGACAAAGAGAACCTGTGAGTTTGCTAAGAATCGGACTATGGGGTGGATGGCCGCACATTTTGCTGCTCCAATAAGTGCTTTAAGTTAACGGTACACTCCTCAACTCTGTTTATAGCGCCCTGAAAGGCCGAAATTTCAGCCCCAGCTCACTGTTGATGTTTGAATCTTAACAGTCTACAAAATTGCAGGCGATTTTGGTTGAAAGTTTCAGCCACAAGGCTAAATTCGGACACAGTGTCCCTTTAATATCCTGAGGAATGAGCTTGCTTTAATTACACTTACAATTACAATTAGGTCATTTAGCCGACACTTTTGTCCAAAGCAACTTACAATTACATTATGCTATTACATCCTGCCCCCCCCTTTAGAGGCCAAATGAGTCCAGTGAGAGACAGCATGTGCGTTGTTAAGACAGAATAGAAACAGAGAGAGAGATGGGTTGTTAGCGGAATACCCAGTGAGACAGAGTGAGCCGGCTGTGAAGAAACAGGGTTAGAGGGAGGGCTAAATGGATGGAGGGAGACGAGACAGACGATGTGAGCGGGGGGGTGGTGGTGAGATTGGGAGAGTGTTTGAAATTTTTTTAGAGATAGTGTGTTTTTTTATTTATTTTTATTTATGCGCTAATACACACAGAGCTGGTGTGTGAGAGAGAGAGAGAGAGAGAGAGAGAGAGAGAGAGAGAGAGAGAGAGAGAGAGGGGAAGTTAGGAAG
>JAOEHI010002430.1:0-11678 GCA_025447815.1 Percopsis transmontana
CAGTTCTGAAGGCGAAAGGGGGTCAAACACAGTATTAGTATGGTGTTCCTAATAATCCTTTAGGTGAGTGTATATTCATTGTTTTATAACACTGGAGTCTATAATTATAAATAAGTAATATTATATAAGATAACACAGTTTTTCGCTTTTCATTTGGGGGTTGAAAGAGACCACAGTACATACTCAGTGAGTACCTGCCTGTTACTGTAGTACCTACTTAGAATAGAACCTTATTGTTAGAATAGTACCTGCTTGTTAGTGTAGTACCATCTCATTAATAAACAAACGTTCCTGTTCCTGTATTAGTACCTTTCGGTAGTATAGTACCCGTCTTGTAATCATAACAAGTACCATCTCATTAGTACAAATACCTTTACATTAGTATATCATCTTCTCATTAGAGCAAATACCTTCTCATTAGTACCTTTTCATTAGCAAGTACCGTTTTGTTAGTAAAAGTACCTTCTCGTTAGTATAGTCGCTGACGTACAGCGTATGGCCGTACTGGTCCATCTCTTCTGACCAGCCACAAGGTGGCAAGCCGTACAGGCTGTCTGACTGGCTAGAGTAGGTACTGAGACACGTGTCCTCAGATGACATAGGCTGGAGGTGACCGATGGAAAGCGACAGGAAGGGGAGGAAGGATGGTGACAGTGAAAGGGTGGTATGACGTTAGAGAGAGAGAGATTGAGAGAACAGTGAAAAAAAGGTTCACCCACAGCCAAACCCTCAGTAGCACTAAGCAAAGAAAAGAGCTAATCCCACTGTAACACCCAGAATGAAAAGAAAATGTAAATGTAAAACCCCACAGACCCATTAGAGAAGTAGAGAGCACTCTGAGCCAAGAGACTGCAGCACTTATCCAAGCAGTCACTCTACTCTGTCTGCAGGTGGCATCATGGCATAGCAGTAAAAATCAGGTAGAAGGTTGCTGAGACAAGTTATGTTTGTGTGTGTGAGGTGTCTTCAAACAAATAAGCAAATGTAAAGGCCATTTGTGACCAATTGTGTTAATTAGAATATTATCAAAATGAATTTGAACACCCCTATAACCAAACCAAATGCTGCTTATCTAAACATTTTAACCTAAAAATAGTATTTTAGTGCATTACAATAGTATGTGCATTACAACAGCTTACATGTTGTGGAGCTACAATGATATGGAGGACTGACCTCGGTGCTGTCCCCGGTGCTGTGGCCGTCCCCCCGGCTGCTCCCAGTGCTGGAATCCCTAGCTCGGGGGGGCTTCCAGCTCCTCTCCTGGGTGGAACGGTTGTAGTAGAAGTGCCGTCCGCTGGCGTCCTTGTGGGTCTCCCAGTCTCCCAGGATGTGCAGGGGGGTGGCCGAGGGTGCAGGGGGCTGGCAGGACTGGGAGCTCTTCAGCTCATGGAGGTTGGTGTAGACTGGAGAGTCAGCACGGCCCGGACCCAACTGTGTCTAGTTGGGGGACACAAAAATAAAAATGTTAAAATTAAAAAAAAAGAAAATTAATAAATAAATAATGAATTACAAAAAAGTAAATTACTAACATTTTAACCACTTCTCTCTGTTTTTAGACTAATGAGACAAGCACAGGATCAAATCCAACTGCCCCACCCAGTAAGAACCATCTGTTCTCACTGGTCTTCCCACTGGGTCACACTGGTCTACTCCTCACAAGACAAACCTGGGTCAACACAACAACTCACCCCTAATTCCAATGTGCTCATACCACAGCCCACAGAGCACCGAGTTAAGCTGAGTGAAGGGGAAGGAAGTGCACAACAGATCAGGAAGTGAAAGCCTGGAATGGGCTGGGTGGTGCTCAGCGACAGAATCCCACATCATATGTAGAATCACAGAAGTACAACACACTAGGGAGACAGAAGGACAATCTGTCCTCATTCCTACTGCTCTAGAAGCAGCTCTCTGCTGTGTGTCCTGAGATATCCAGGAGCCTGTCAACGAGTGCTCATTATAATTTCATGACAGCTTTACAAAGCAACAGAGTGTGGAACCCAGCTGAGCAGAGAGACAGAAATATTTACTAGCAGCAGGCCTGAGGGCTGCTTACACTGAGGCCTGAAGCCTTTATTATATGGAGCTCAATAGGGATTGTTGTGTGGACTCCAGCAAGTGCGCCAGCTCTGACAGACCAACCAGCAGAACTCTGACGACAGATCATTAGAACTACAGACAGGCTGTATATCTCATGATTCAAACTAGTTCTGCTGCCTGCGGTTTATAGCAATGATAAAACTAAAGATCAGAGAAGCAGGCTCCAAGCTGAAGGTCTGCAGAGCAGCAGGTAGAACAGTGTATGCCTCTATAGGCAACATAAAACCAAAGACCAGAAAAGTAGTTGTACTGGACAGCACAAAAGTGCACATAAAGTATGCACACCGATGAGACAATACATTATCTACACTCACAGATGTGAATAAAGTTGATTATTGGAGCATGTCAAGGTCTGGGATATATTGGGCTGTAAGCGAACAGTCGGTCAACATGCTGGACGCGGGAGGAATGTGCAGGCATAAAGACCTGAGAATGGCCCTTTTGACAAGGGCCATGCAGACGTCATAAGGAACTTTTTCTTTCTCTATAAAATTAACTCAGCCAACATTCCCAGGACACTCTAAAACTCGTAATTATTAACCTACTTAAGAGATGAAGGGTGAAAAACAGATGTTTAGGTTGCAGTAACACAGTGAAACAGATACTGTCAATCAACACTAGCTAGTTTTCCTAATATAACAAATGGTCTGGAATAAAACCTTAAATTATTTAAGTCACCTTTAGACAAATTGGCAAGTCTCTTAATTACAGTCAATTAATTAATTAATTACAGTGATGCCTGCTGTTAGGAAACGTAGAACATATAACATATTAGAAATCAAGGGTATTCTGCTTTCCTGTAACAAAGGACTGTCTTGCCAGGCTGGCTTATTAACACTGCATGAGGTGCTTGTTCACTGGATTACAGCATGGGTGTATCCTGGACAGCTGCTTTGATTTACTGACCATCTGGTCAGTACTACGGGGAGACAGTTTAGGGATGCAACTAACAATACTTTTAACAATCTATTCATTTGTTTCTTGTTTCTGATTAATTTACTATTTGATTAGGCCTAATCATTTCAGTCCTACTTTTTTTTTTAAAACCACACAGCAGTTGGAGCTGGTTTAAGGGCCTGTAATTGAAAGGTGTCTACAGAGAAAGAATACCTTCACGTCACAACTGAAAGACAACTCAGTGAACCAACGTAAATAAATCACTTTCAAACCAGAAAGACAGAGAGAAGAGGACTGCTTGGGGTAGTAAATATATCAACTCTAAACTGTGGGGACTTCGTGGGGAAATTGGAAAAATGTTGATTAAATGTGTCATAAATTTAAGTCTTTATAAAACAGCCAAAAGTTTCAACGCTGATGCAGCTGTCAGTATTCAGCAGTCCCAGAGCATCGTCATCCTCTAGAAGTACATGGTGACATTGTCTCAGCCTATTTCAGTTATCTGGGTTAACAGTCTCAAGTGTGCTCTATGACCAAGGATTTCATTACCTTTCATTGCTGTTGCTCTTTTGTCTGTGTATTTGACAAATAAACTTGAAAATCTGTAAATCAACCAGGACTCAAGACTCAGGAATCAACCAGGAAGGCACACACTGTTCTCTAGGTGTCAGTCTCACTACAGGGTTTCCCAAAAACATGGAGGGAGGAGTCAGGGACAAGATGAGGGGTGGAGTCCTCTCACCCAACCTTTTCCTTTCTGTGGGACAGATCAACCTGCTCCACTGCATACCAACGGCAAACACTGCTATGTAAGCAAACACTGCTATGTAAGCAAACACTATGTTATTTCAAATTTTTTATTAAATTATCAGTATGATTGTGACTACATTTGTAAAGAAGTGGTTTATAGCTTGCACCCCCATGCATGCAGGTCTATCACATCAAGGGTCATTAGCCATATAGATGGACAGCTGGGGAAGGAGATTAGACAGACGTAATAAACACTCTGATCTGGACCTGCTGGAGGTCAGATGGGCTCAATATTGATATGTGATGAACAGAGAAACGTAAACAATACACACACACACACCTCACTTCTGGAATGTCCTGGGAAGGAATATGTGAATGAAGGGGACAGACAAAAGTCAAAAGCTATGGTGGCACTGAAGTACAAAACAAATTAAATTAAATTCCGGAAACAAAACAACACGGCCAAATCTCAAAACCAGCTGCAAATAGGAAAACACAACACCAAAGCCCACAACAGCAAATGCCACAACACAAAGCAAAGGGTAAGTCCTAGTGACTAATATACCTTAACAACCAAAAGGCTGAGAAGTGTGTTAGGATGGCAAGTGGTCAAAAGGAAACAGCAGGCAGACCATTAGAGACGAGCACATTAAAGCTCAGATAGTTGAAAGTGCTGCTCTGTCACATATTTCCTATCATTATCTGTCCTTCTCAGGGGATCAACATTCTATTCTGCCTTGAAGACCACTGTGGGCGGAGCTATTTTGCGCTGGTGATGCCATAAGGGAATGTTCTTCATTCACTGCCATGTTAATCTAAAGCCAATCTTGGCCAATATGGGTGTTGCCAGTGTATTTTCTCAACTATGTATTGAGGTTTCCGAGCTGACGTCACAGGTCACGTGATTTTTGTCGACGCTGCCATATTGGAGGTCAAAAAACTGTTAACTTCCAATATTGACACACCTGTGGTTGAATCTGATCTTCCTTTCCTCTCTCTCTCTCTCTCTCTCTCTCTCTCTCTCTCTCTCTCTGAGAGAGTGAGGGGGGCGGGGGGTTACCATCACTGTTAGCTTGTTATCTAACAAGACAGCACTAGTTAGGACACACAATGCATCTACAGATGATCTACTGCACTGAAAACTGTGTGTACCATTTTATTTGTTATTGGATTATTGAGAATTTAATGATGCCATTGAAAGCACTGGTTCCCTACAGTAGGATCATTAGTAGTAGTTATCGTAGTTCTGTATATTGGTTTTACTGTCTTACTTTTATCACATGTTTATACTGTACATCTGTGTCTGCATTCAGTGGAAACCACCACACCACTGTTGACATACACAATTTATTAAAGTAATAATTTCAGCCTGTGTACAATCTGTACAAAAGCACAATATAAGATATTCTTGCCTCTGGTTAGATATCACTGTATAATCACTAATGGTTAGTTTACAGATTGAAGCCTGTTATATTCAGAGTGAAAGAGGGTGTAGATGAGATGGAGATATGGAACCTGTTAAAATAAGCTACACTAATGTGTCTGCACCGTATATACGCTGCAGCAATGCTGCCTAGTAAGCAGAGAGCTGGATAAAGCCCTAAGCTCAGGCACTCATCTTTTTAAACCACGCTTAAAAACAACCTTTATGCATCCAGTAATGGGCTCACTAAACATTCAAGCTGCAGATTGATAAAGTTAAAGTTACTTTAACTTTAATCTTATACTGTAGGCCAATGAGCAGCCCCACTGGAGAGATTTAGCTGCCAGTTAGTATTAAAAGGGCTTTCCTCCTCCTGGGGAGGGGGGCTTGGATCCCGTTCACTCTTTATTTATTAGCCGGTCAGATGATTTGAACCATTGAACCATTATCAAGGTCAGTCTTACCAGCTGACCTCCACACCAGTAAAGCCAGATAGTGGCTAATCTGTCCCAAAAGTAGTAAAAAGAGTAGCTGTCTTCTGTCGCAATTGGTTGATAAAGAATTACACTATATAATTTAATCATGGACAGTTTTAATATCTACCACTTGGACTGGATCTAAATCTATGGGGGAGGACTGTGGGAGAGTAAGGAGAGCCAGCTGGTTCTCATGTACTCATCGGAGAAGAGAGTGTTATCAGAGCGATGGGGTAGGAACCTCTGTAGTCCCAGGCAGATTGAGATTGGCTAAATGTTGTGATTTGATGCCAGCTAGCTAACCTTGAGTGTGTGTGAGAATCCCCATGTCAGCCAGTACACACCCTGTCCCATATAACATGCTGTTCTGGGAGACAACACTGAAGGGACAGCCTGTCTCCTTTGGGCTCTAGCCTTATTTTTTCGAATAAAAACACAGAAGAACAGATGTTAGGGTTACACAGAACACAGAAGAACTTGCCTAGAACAGAACATTCAGGGCTCATCATGTAGTGTATACTTGGCATTTAAAGCATCATTAAGGGTTGCTTGACGAAACCATGATACAGTTATTGAATACTGCCTTGCTGTTTGGTATCCAGCACGTGGTCAGCGGGTTCATTTTTTGCAGTTTCTATATTTATGTAATATTGTATGCTCCCGATATAGACACATTGTAACATTGGTCTTGATTTTATTAGTAAGTCGGCAACATGAGCTAAGGGTCACTGTGGGAGTGGGGGCGTGGCTTAGCTTTGATGCAGGTGGGAGGGAACGTTTGGAGGTGTGGTTCACGGGGCTGGGAGACAGGTGAGGGGAATTACTAATCACCTGTCTCCCTTTTAAGCAGTGAGTGGACACAGCTTGGGAGGCCTCCCAGGCGGGAGAATGAGACGGGGAGCTCCACGCGGAAGCTCTCGCTTAAGGACTGTGTGATTGAACGCCGGGCAGTGTTAAGTCCCGTGTGTGTGTATGTTAAAGCTGTAACCAGCAGAAATAAAGCCGTGCGGCGCACGGATAACCCCGCAGACCGGTGTGGACAGTGTGTGTGTGCCACAGTTGGCAAGAAGCGGCATAATACAATTTGGTTTTCAAAACCACAGAGAATTTGTCAACAGTGCACTGAAGAGGAGGAAACACAAGGCTGCTTGCAAATTTTGCAACAAAACTATTTCAGAAACCTGTGGGACAACATCCAATTTTGTAAGACACCTGCAAAGGCACCACAAAGAGAGGTAAGTTAAGCCGGGAGCCGGATGGAACATGCATGATGCATGTTCCATCCCGAATGTAAGAGTTAGCCTTTGCATTTGACTCTTTTTATGAGGTTGGAAAGCAGTAGTAGTATCGCAAAAGTTGCCTGACACACGATAAATAATATTTATAACAATATTTAGCAATGGGCACTAAAATGCGCTTTTAAACCTGCCGTAGGTCCTCCTCAGACCGCTGGCACGTGTACATTTTAGACTATAAAGGCAGACACACACAGTGGCTGCGGTGAAGTGAAGATAATACATTAGCAAGTTGACGACAACTAATGTTAACAACTGGCTAATGTTATGCTCGTTACAGTATATAGTAAAAAGCCATTACTTAATCAATACACCTGTTCAACAAACAGGAACATGTATTTTATTCAGCTCTGTCCACAGTCTCTCATCCTCTTGTGTTTCACATAAACTCAGCATGCTAATGTTACTAGCTAGGCTAATAGAAAAGCAGTTTGTCTGTATTCTTAACTGATTAGGTTAGATTGACACATAGCCTAAAATTTGGCACATTACATTAACGTCACCCGCATTAACGTTAGTGAATGTCTGATTCTTCGTTCTTCCTTAACGTCACTCAGTATTTTGATGTCAGATATTGAGTTTAAATAGTGACGCTGCTGCTGTAAAATTTAATGTTGCTGTACTGGAAACATTTATTTATATTCAAATATTCTCTTCTATACATGTCGTTAGTGAATTATAAAACAACCAGGTAGCTAAATATGCACACTTAATTATTTGTTTATTTATCACAAGTCATCCACAGCGCAAAACCCTCAATTATTGCAAGAATTTCCTTATATTGTGCAGCCATATTAGAAAGGCAGTCTGTGTTGCAAATCAGTGGATAGGTCTGCTATTATGGTTTGAAAATCAAGTTACTTGTTTGCATGTTATTCAGTTCCAGCACTAATAGAGGATACTGCATTTCTTCTATCCAGGCTGCAGGAGTATAGGGCAGGCCAGCAATGCAGGGATTCACAGCGACCATTGATGCATTCCAGCACCAAACATCTCAAATTCAAGTGTACAGTGCGTCGAGGCAACTTGCCATCAACCAAGCCATCATCCATGACCTCATCATTGGCTACTGCCTGCCCCTTTCAATAGTGGAAAATCAACATTTCCGACATTTTCTACACACAATTGATGAGCAGTACATCCCAATTGCCAAATCAACCATAACCTATAAACAGATACCTCAACTAGTGACCAGAGTCAAAGAGAGTCAAGTGCAGTCTGGCAGATCAGAAATTCATCTCTGTAACGGCTGACATATGGTCAGATTGCACATTAAGGTCGTACCTGGGAGTAACAGCTCATGTTTATAGCTCCACAGCTAATGACTACACTCTGAAGTCCTTCCTCCTTGACTGCAGAACATTCAAACAGCGTCACAGTGCTGAAAAACATTGCAGCTGCATTTGGTGAAATATTGGAAGAATGCAATATTAGTGATAAGGTAGAATTTATAATTTATATCACTCTGATAATAGCGGGGATGAGGAGGACATGGTTGGTGAACCATTAGATAGGAACTTCTCTCTAGGTTACCGGCAGCGGCTGTCCTGTTTTGCACAGTCTTCAGCTAGTAGTGGGTGATGGATTAAAGGAGGTGAAGTGCCTTTCTCAAGCAATCTCCAAAGTGTCAAAGCTTGCAACTCTGCTGCATAGCAGCACCATTTATAAAGACAAGTTTGAGGCAGTCTTTGGCAGTGGCAAAAGCATTCCAGTGGCCAATGTAACTCACCACCAAATACAAATTCCAGCAAATACAGGCTGTCACAGAGCTGGATCACACTGCTTTGACAGAGATGTGCTCTGTTGACTTTAAGAACGTTGTCATCACAACAAGAGAGTGGGCCCAGTTGAGAGAACTGTGGATTCTTGGACCTTTTGCTGAAGCAACAGAATTAACCGAGGGAGAAAAAATCATCACAATCAACATGGTTGTTCCAGCAGTGCTTGACCTGAACACTCATCTAATTCAGATGGATTCGCCAAAGAGCCCCTGCAGGCCTTTGATTCAGGGCGCTCCGGGAGTCACTCCAGCAAAGGTTCTCAGGCATCTTCATTGCACTTCATATGGCTGAGGACCATAGCCTTGATGCACCATTTAGTAATGAAATCTATGAACAAGCTGCAATGCTGGACCCTCAGTTTGGAGTGAGCTGGGTCGACATGGATGTGAGGACCAGTGTCAGCAC
This sequence comes from Percopsis transmontana, assembly GCA_025447815.1. NCBI lineage: Eukaryota > Metazoa > Chordata > Actinopteri > Percopsiformes > Percopsidae > Percopsis > Percopsis transmontana. The sequence continues at coordinate 9,125 of JAOEHI010002430.1, forward strand.
TGTCACTATAAAAAGACTAAGAGAGAAAGTACGGAAGTCGCTGACAGGTTTGTTTGTCAGGACCTGTATTGTAAGGACAATAAATACAAATCTGAAAAAATAAATACATAAAATCCTCAAGTTTTACTTTAACTGCTATTATACAGTTTTTTTATTATACACTACTGCTTCTGCTGCTACTACTAGTACTGATACTAATACTTGTAAATTTCACATTACATTACATTTTCAAGTTGCTTAAGAAGGTATGTATTACTATTTTCTGTCTTTCTAACCACTTGATAGCTGAGGCAGAAAAGGCAGACCTGCAAAACATCCCTACCAGAGAGGGGTCTACAGCAGAACCACCTGAGGATTCTCCTCCAAATTCTAAGATTCCACGGCTCCTGGCAAAGTATAGAACTCATAAAAAGACACAAAGCCCTTTCACTGAGGCAAGCACTGCCAATCAGGTATCAAAATACTTTGAAGACATCCAGAGCTCTCCAATAGAGGAGGATGCCCTTATTTTTTGGTTTCACAACAAAGACAAATATCCACATTTGCATTCTCTTGCTCTTAAAGTGCTGTCTGTCCCTGTATCTTCAGCACCAGTTGAAAGAGTTTTTAGTGCTGAGGACTTCATATGAGGCCCCATAGAGCAAGCCTAGGATCAAAAATGCTCTCATCTCTTATATTTCTCAAGTGCAACAATGGACTTCTGTAACTGAAGATGACACTGAGAAGCATGTACATTAGAGAATTAGAAAGAGAGCCAGTTCAGGCCAGGATCCTGCTATCCCATACTTGCATCCAATTTTGCACAACATTTTTAATGATAATCCTCTGGGAGATTTTTGACTTGACTATAGTCCTGGATATGTTTTTTATTAGATGGCCTAAGACAAACTGCAAACAAATGCACACACACAGCTGAAGGTGTTCATGATTATTACCATGCAACCTTGCTTGAAAATGTTCTATTGGTTTACTATTTTGGTTACTTTACTATGTATTCTTTGGGACAGGTAATAAGTTTAAAAATGGGAAAAGGTGAATTTTTTTAGTGATACACGTGTTGCTTGCTTATTTGTTACATTTTCCTTTGGTGGCCCACACTGTGATTGTTACTCTATAAAAAGACTGAAAATGTGAAGCATCACTTGAGCTTTCCGGGATTTAAATTGCTTTACCAAAGTAAATAAAATGGCATAAAGTGATTCTACAGTGTTGTTAATCAGCACATGCTTTTTGAACATTACAAATAATAATGTAAAATGATCATCTTAAAATAGAACATATGATGTTTCTCACATCACATAAATGATCTATCTTGAGGAGAATACTGTCTCTGTTGATCCTGTTAACTGTTTAATTTGGACTCGACGTTGGTCTTGACTTGGACTCGAACCACTTGGACTTGTCTTGGACTCGACAAAGGTGGACTTGACTGCAGCCCTGAATTTGAGACCATGCAAGGCTCTAGTGACTGACCCGTCTGGGGCAGTGTTATTAGGTGAGTGGATATGCACATGAATAATAACATTGCTATGGCTATTCAAAAACACCCTGTTGCTATGAAGAGGTTATTGTAGTTAGATACTGATGTGGTCACATTGGCTGCAACCAACATTGTAGGGATGTCAGAGGTATTTGTTATGTCGTCCGTCATGTCGTCAAGGATAGGCACAGTCACATTTGTCATAATTATGTGTTTGTCTCTAGGGCCACACACCAATTGCATTGAAACCCACCACAACAGGGAAGAAACAATAAGTCACTGCAAGAGCCATTGTCACTGACTCTTTGGTTATTATTCTGTGAGAGGACCGTCGGAGGACGCAGTCCAGGTATTCGTAGTTGCTCTCGACTTCCATCATTGGCCACTCAAAGTGACTATAGAATATAGCTGTTTTCTCAGGAACAGATATGCACTATTTTACTGTGTAATTCGCCTGGTGCGGTACAGAGTGAGTACCCTGTTGAGTCACCGCTGCCCTGCTGGATCTGCAAGCATCCATCTGTGGGGTGAAATCTAGAGGTTCCCGGACCTTCCCGCAGTGGTTGGCGTAGACCCAGGTGGCTCTCTCCACAACCTTAACCGCCGTGGGTGTCGTCAGCAAGATCTGGAACGGTCCTGTCCACCTCTTGGATCTCCAGTGCATTCCGGCCAGTTGCTTCACCATAACCCAATCACCTGGCTGTAGCTTGTGTAGGCACTCTCGCTTGTGATGGCAGGGCGTCCTTAACCTGTTGGGAGATTTTAGAAAGTACAGTGGACAGGTTTTTACAAGAGGTGTGGACGGTAAAGCCTTTTGTCAATGGATATGCCTATTGTCGGTGGTCGACCAAACAGAATCTCAAATGGGCTGAGATTCGTCCTGTTCCGTTTCCTCATCCTCCTGTAGGTGAGTACTATAGGGAGTGCTTTTGTCCACAGACCTGTTTCTTCACAACCATTTTCATGCTCTACCGCCCCACCACTTGCTGTGTCTCTCTCTCATCATCTCATCGTCGTCCGCTTATCCGGAATCGGGTCGCGGGGGTAGCAGCTCCAGCAGAGGACCCCAAACTT
>JAOEHI010002431.1:0-11678 GCA_025447815.1 Percopsis transmontana
GGGAGGCTGAGGGGAGGGAGGCTGAGGGGAGGGAGGCTGAGGGGAGGCAGGAGGGATGAAGTAAAGGCAAACCAACTGAGAAACAGCCGACGGAGGCAGAGAGAACAAGAATGCCATTACAACGCCTGAAACCAGGGAGGCCACGTGGGGTCATGGAACGAGACCCTTAGCGTCCCTGTACATGGTCAGGGAATGGAACCGACAACCTGCCTGCGCGCGGACGAAAAGCAGAGGAGGGGGGTGAGAAGACATGAGGCAGTGTAATGGATGGAGGTAGTGGAGACAGAGACTGCAGGGTGGTTATTGCATGATTTATTTATGGCTCTTCCTGTCTTTGTTGCTCAAAGCCTCCAGCCGTGGGTCAGGTTGCTCTGCTAGTGACCAAGACCTCTGTGTGTGTGTGTGGAGGATTGAATTGAAACCTTCCGGACAGCCGATGTCGACACGCACGCACGCACGCACGCACGAGCGTGTCGACAGGCCACTGGTTGAGAAACGGCGGTTGTGTTGCTCTTTTACGGAACACGGCAACAGTGTTCCTGTTGGCAGAACCACTGGTCTTGCCTCACCGGGGGCTGTCCCAACGCGGCGCAACCACCGAGTTTTACTAGAGCGACTTCCAGTCAGATCATGTGCAGCGGTTAGCGCCTTGCTCAAGGGTACTTTTAAACAGGAAGCACACACACTGGCGGCTCCTAGTCCACCTAACCCAACACACACACGCACACACACAGTCAAAAGAAATCACCTACAGCTCAGAACTATTACATAAAGAAATTATGTAATAGTTCTTGAACAAGTACAACTATGTACTTGTTCTGAAGTACATAGCAGTTAAACTCAATGAGTTTAATGGTCCAGAGACCTTTACCCCCAGTCTAGTGGGGGTAATTACAGACCCCGGCCCCTCCCATGACAGATGGATGGAAGGCCTGACAGAAAAGAGGAGGAGAAGGAGAAAAGGATTCTCCGAGATCCTTGTGAAGCCTTTGATCTCAACCCCTGAACAGACCCAGGAGTGTAGGCAAGGTACTCTGGAGGAGTTTGTTTTAACCTGCGTGTAGAACCAGGGGGGTTGGGCACACTGCATCGGGACAATTCCGGCCAAGTGTAAGGAAAACTACCATTACCACAGAAATGAATAATTTAAAAATAATGACTTTTTGCCCTGGATGCCAGCTTAGTTAGCAGCTAGCTTCCCACCACACAAACCTATTTGGCTAGTGGCATATTCAGCGAGTGGCCGCGTGCCAATTTCCTGTGCTAATTTGGGCGCAGAAAATTCAGTTTTGAAGTAAAAACAAACAGGTCACATAAAAAATAAAAAATTAAAGGTCATCCAACTACCATTAGTGCCAGGATTATGAAAGAACGCCAAAACGTTTGTATAGGGAGAGACGCCAGATTGTTTGGCAAGCACGAAGCTAGCAGACCTAGAAGCTAGCTTCTGTTACATAGGGTATTTATTTGCTACAATATGGCAATGCTGAACACAGTGGCTGTAACTGAAGCATGGGACTTCTTGTTTCCTCCCACTGGAGGGAGATTACGGTTTACAGGAAGCACATAAACTATAGTGTTGATGGGACAGTGGCAGATGTAGATAGAAAGAATGCAGTAAGTTTACAGGGAGGAGAGAGGTTGGGGGGGGGGGGGGGAGGCCCACTACCCATTAAAGGACCAGTTTTTCGAGCAGGAATGTCAGCTATGCACTTCCTCTCTAACCCTAACTTCACCACGACAGCTCTCAATGAGATGAGAGTCAACTTTATTGTCATTGCACAAAGTCCAAGTACTAGGAAATGTAGCTTAGCGTCACGTAGATCCAGGAAATACTAGTACAATATACATTTAATGCCAAAGAGACCGGACCAGCAGTCTGATCTGACGACATGATAGTAGGATTTCTATGTAGCTCTTCCACCAGGTGTTGCCCGATCCTCGGAACAGTCCGATATTATATAACATGAACAGAAACACCATAGAGAGCGGGGCGGGGAGGGGGATTGCAGTGAGTGACAGTTTGAAAACCCCGACAGTTGCTCAACAAAGCTGTCATTTCACAACCACGGCAAACTTTCATTTGATGGATCATTTAACTGAAACCGTGATCAGTAATACTAAGGCTGGCACGCTATTTTAACGGTTCTTATTGAACTGTACCTTCTGGGTTTGCACACATTATTATATTGAACCGAAACCATTTCATTAACTAACTTCATAACAGTAGATAGCATTGGTAAATCTAGATCAATTTTGTAGTAGAGTGGATTCCAATAACCACTTTATCGTTCGTTATACACAACAGATTACAAACGTTTTTTCTGCTGTCATGTGAGACACAACAGCGGTCAGTCTCAAAAGCATGATGGACACAGTGAGCAGCAAACACCCACCCCCAGACAACATAATCATTTGTTGATTCCGTCTCCCTCTCTCGGCCCATCCCCTGGGCACCGGATTGCTTTCGGAGAAGCCTTCTAATGTAAACAGAACAGGTTTTCCAGAGGAAGGTAGATAGATGTAAGTGACGCCATTTCCCTCGACCAGTCTCGACAGTCAACCAATAATATCCATGCTACCACCTGCCCTGTTGCAACTACCCAAGATCCACCCATTTCTCATTTATGCAACTTGTATGAAAATATATTCATGAAAATACTTTTTTTTTTTTAAATCAAATATTGTGTCCACGATATTGACTACAACTCAGATACAAAATGTAACTGAATTTGCTGCTTAAAAATATGCAACAAACACACTTCACACCGCTATCACCCACCCACCCCCACACGTTGACAAGGTCTGTTTCATATCCTGGCTCGGTGTGTTCTTTCATGTGGTGCAGATAAGGATCCCCAACAGGCGCCTGGTGGGATTGGACTAACGCCTGGAGACCAGCCTGGGGTCATGGGGAAAATGCATGGAAACCAGGCCATTCAACCCCACACAATGAAATGGGGGCCTTGTCTAGAGTGGACAGACACAGAGAGATAAGCAGAGATTTATAAACAAGACAACAGTGCTGATCCCCAGTACTGGTGCCTACGTGGAACCAATTCAAGAGAAAATAAATTTGAAAAACAAAAAAAAATAGTCGGGAATCCCACAAACAACCTTAAAAAACTGCAGCCCTAAACAAAACTACTACAGTCAGCAACACAACAAACATGGAGGAAGTTGAAGCAATTTTTAAGTTCTGTATTGTATTTTGCTGAATGTAAATATTACATAAAAATAGGGATGTTGTATTGTAAGAGTTTTCCATAGAAGATATTTGTAATGTTACACAGTAGAGGCTCCCTGAATCATCATGGAGGTTTCACAGACATGCAGCTCATGGTGAACACCGGGGGCTCGGAGATAAGCCGTGTCAGAAGTCTGGTCTGGGGCAAGCGAGACACTTTGTTCCGCTAACCGTCGCCGCACTGGGCGTGACACCGAGCTACGCCGGCTAAAGTCAAAACAGCAATGACCTCCGACAAAGAGACGCCACGACCTTTGTAAGGTGGTGGGCAGTCCACTTTGGTATTTGACAGTAGAGATGGAAAGTGCATGAGACAGACAGGATGACACGTAGGAGACGACACGAACCGACAGCTGAACTTGCCTTTGAGCTACCAGTGTTTAATACCAACATCTCCTATCACTTTGCCTTGACGTCATTCAAATACTGTGGACAGAATGAGTCATTTATGGAGGCTGAGTATTTTAACCCCGGCAGGCGAGTAGCGATACGGTAGCACTGCTTTTACCAGATAAGGTTTTGGGGCGTGTGTGAGGTCTTTCATTTTTACAGCATGCGAGATAGTTTCAATTGTTTATTTTTTTTAATATAGTTAAAAGGTTTTTTGTTTTTGCCATGACCGCGTGGTTTAGTCCTTGATCCTAGCAAGAAAAACCATGTACATAATATATTCTGAAAACTGTGTCAGAAAACCCAGATACAAATACGCTTTCAGCAACATTTAACTTGACAAAAGATGCTAGCCTCGCTAGCTAGCTAACCAGGGGATGAATGTCAGAAGCACTAAGGAATGAGGAATATAGCATAGCCTGACCCGGCACTGGATTTTTTCGTAACGACAACAAAATTTGAATTAGAAAATAAGAATTCAAATGCATAAGATTAAACTGATAAAACAAATGAACGAAGCAAGCAATAAAAACTAAAGTAGTGCCAGAAAAGCTAAAGATTGCAGGCTCAATACCCACGTGCCCGTAGACCTACTTGCTCACTCGCTGCACGTCTCTGAACTAGAGCAAAAATAAAAACAGATCTATATCTCACGTCTAAACACTGGAAAGATCAAGTAGCCCCCCCCGAGGGTATTCTAGCAGCTGATGTGTTCAACAAACCATTGGCTCCAGATGTGTTTATAGGGCCGCAATCCAACTCCAGGCTTGGCTCAAACACACATCACCACTTGAGGGGTGAGGGTATGGGATCTAACAGTGTGTGCGTGTGTGTGTGTGTGTGTGTGTGTGTGTGTGTACGCCCGCGGGCCAGGGTTTAGGCATCAGCCCCAAAGCAAGGTCAGTTAGGCCCATCTGCTGGTTAAGTAGACACGGGGGGGGGGGCTAAAAAACGTATTTTTTTGTTTTGTTGTATTTTTAAATTGTAGTTTATTTATTCATAAAATGTGCATATATTTTTCCAGCAGGTTTACAGGTGTGGGAGACAAAACAGTTAAGTTACCTGGTGATTCTCGCCCCTAGTCTAATATATTTTTATTATGGCATGCTAAAAGGGTATAGGGTTTAAGATCTACATCATTACACACTATTCAGTATTTTAAAACTTCCGCTTTGGGCGTGGCAACTACATATGTAGTGTGCACATGCATAACAGTTGAGTGGAATTCACATTTGGCCTCTAATAGTCTTGTATTTTTTAGCCATGACATTGTTTACAGCATTGGCATCAAATACTTCAAAGGACATGTTTTGGGTGAGTTGGAAAGTTTTTGGGCTGCCCCTGTTTCCATTGTAATCAATAGAGTTGACCTTTATTGATTACTAAAACTACTACAGCAACACAACAAACGAAGAAGAAGCTGAAGCAATTTTAAAGTTCTGTATTGTATTTTGCTAAATGTAAATATTACATATGAATAGGGATGTTGTATTAAGCATTTTATTTTTCTGTGCAGGAAAGAGTGAATACAGTGACTTATCGGCTATGACCTTGTTAGAGAATGTTAGAGGAAGTTATTGAACAGAAAGAGAGAAGTAATAACCATGTGCAAGTGGGACAGAAATGGCTACTCACTCATTGACTCATTAAAGTAGTAACTGGTGGCCATAACATTGCATGGACTTTATGTCTTACAACACGGTAAAGATGTCAATCAATTCCAATATACAGTCATATTGCCCAACACTCCTAAGTGGACTTATTAGGTTCTGGTTACTGTTGCACTTGTCAGTCTTATGATATTATCATCATAAGACTGACTAGTGCAACAGCCCAACACTTGTCTTTGACCCACAAACCCACGTTCAGGAATGGCAGTATAGTCAATTGATAGTCAAATAGTCAGTATCGCATAGTCAATTATTGACTATGCGATACTGACTATTTTTTATTTATGTATATATATATATATATATATATATATATATATAATTAAAAAAATAGGATAGGAATAATGACTAACGGCTAAAATAGTTATTCTGAATCTTCAGAAAGTCTGGATTTTGCACGCACACACACAAAAACTAGCCTAAGCTGACATAACAGTCTCATCTACAACTCTGTAAGCTAAATTCAGCAGACAAAGTCCAAGCGTAAGACCGAGGTCGGCTCTGACTGTGGTGTGGGGGGGCAGAGAGAGGAGAGGAGGGCAGAGAATGAAGGGAACGACCTGAGTATTTATCGATACTTTTCACTCCAACATGTTGGTTAATGTATTGTAATTATTCATTACATTTCTTAACATGAAACATGTGGGTTGGCTAGGCAAACTAGAAGGCCCAACATGGCAAACTCGAAATCTGATTGGTTAAAGAATATGACAATCAACAACGTCGTCCTCATTTGCTTTAACAGCAGAGGGGATTCACTCAAAATTCTGAAGGCCCCACCCCACGTAAAACATTTTTACCCGGAGGCAGCACAGGTGGAAAATCTGATTGGATAAAACCTATAATATATTTGAGCTGCACTAGTGGAAGCAACGCAACTGGCGGAGAGAGTAGCAATGAAAGAAAGTTAATAGACTGATGGGAACAAACTTTGTAAAATATAGATATAGCATTCATCAAAATATATATTTAAATATAACTATTCGAACTCTCCATCAACTGAACAGGGAGTGAATTATTTAGTTACGGTAGTTTTGTGCGATCGACCTCAGTGATCTAATCAAAATGACAGACAGCCTTCAGATTTTTCGCGCACACTTTGAATTTGGCTTTACAGCGCGCAACAGTCGCCTGATTGCTGGGAGGAGTGAGAAAAATAACCAGCTTTTTCAGACGCAGCTTCAGAGCCATCCATCATATATAATGGAGTATATGGACACAAGCATAATGGGAACATGCAAATAATATTTGAGTTGGGGTACATTATTTTTACAGTTTATTTACATCATACTATTTAGTACATAGTTTTATTCATTCATTATTTATTTTGTTATAAATTTGAAATAAAATTTTGATTTATATTGTTTTGACTCAATTTGTCCGCTGATTTATCAATGTGATGTGATGTATTAAGACTACCCAGATCGTACACTGGTATTTCAGCTATGTTTTTACATTTTCAGTGAACTACGTGGAATATCGCAATATATCGTGATATGTATTGTATCGCAATGTATCGTGATATAATCGTATAGTATCATGATCACGATATCGTATCACGATAGAGAATGAAATATCAAATACTATATAGCAGCATTCCATATTTGGAGAGATTAAAAAGCTCTAAAGGGAACACAAATGTACAAATGCAGAGTCACTGGAAACAACTTGTGAAAACCACTGAAGAAAAGGCCAAAGGCTTGTAAAACCAGAAAAGCATATTAGCCTTAATAAAAATAAAAAAATTCATACATTTTATAAGGTCAATCAATTAAACTATATTTCTGCACACCCCTACGACACATCTAGCTGCAGGCAGACAACAAAAAGAGATTAACAATAGTTTGAAAGTAAAGGAAATATAGAATAAACCAACAGGAAACAGTCAGAAAGAATGTGCTTTAGCCGAACGGGTGTTTCAGGCCAGCCCGGTAGCAGACAGCTTCGTCATGGTAACCAGCTCTTCCTGCCATAACCCCCCCCCCACACACACACACACACACCTCATGGCCTGGCCAGCTTTTACCTTATAAGGCAACGCACTTAACTGTCTGTCACCACAGCGACAATGATGATGTAACCGGACCGAAAGGTGCAACATCCGCGAACACACACACACCCTTAGAACACCACACAAAAATGCACACACACACACACACACACACACACACACACACACACACAGTGTGTCACCTGACAGCGCACCAATTGTTATCATTAAGTCACTATCAATGGCCTGTGTGTGTGTGGTGCAGGAATGTGAAATATGACACCGCCCTCCCCCGGGGAGCCTCCTGTGAGACAGCAGAAACAAACTGGGGGGGGGGGAGAAGAGAGAGAGAGAGAGCAACAAACAACCCCAATTTCCTGCCTCTGTCTCCCGTCGCCGCCGGAGACCTTATGTAGCCCTACACCCTCCCCCGGTGTAGGGACCTGTGTGTGTGAGAGAGAGAAGGTGAAAGCTTGTAAAAGAGACGACAGGCTTGTGTTGCGGGAGGGGGAGGGGGGGGAACACAAACACACATTCCAGAGCTCACCCTGCCCTTTATGGCTTCATGACTCCACACACACACACTCATGTGGTCAATCGGCACGCAGATGGACATTCATCAACCACTGGTATTATTATATCACACACACACACACACACACACACACGCAGACATGACTGATCCCTCTTTATGAACTGTGTGGTTCATCTTGGGCATTAAAGTTGCAGTAGGCAACTTTAGTCAAACCCCCCACACCAAAAAGTTCAGTCGATCAGTAATCCAATAAATTTTCAATCGTCCGATAAATGAGTTACAATATCCACTAGTGACAACTTTTGTTCCCATTTGCCGTTATTGAAAGCAGCCAACAGTTCATGAGGTCAAAGGTGAACGTGGTGGAGCTAAGACCCCCCCCCCGATCATCATAAAGATAATCCCAGGTAGCAGCCTCATCATGGCATCCCTAACTTTGTGTTACAGTAAAAAGAGAGCATCAGTATGGGCGTTAAATACAGTACACACAACGTTTTGGGAACCTCACATCTGCGGCCGTGTTAGTTCAGCAATTCTCCTGTGGGGCCGTTGCTAAGCAACTTGCACTCCCTCTGCCAGCTGATTGGGCATTATGGCCCACATTGCAGCAACGGGCGAACACACCCGTTGCTCTGCCAGTACCCTGTGTCCTATAGCCTTGAGTGAGAAGACAGCGGGTGTATTCCCCCTGGGTACCATTGGGTTGGGTACCGTTCAAATTTGAACCAATGCGGGTACCTTTTTCCCAGTACTTTACTCTAAAAAAAAAAAAAGAAAAAATGTAATTTCAGTTGCAAGTCCAACTGAACTTGCATTTCACATTACAAATATTGCAGCTAGCGTTGTCTGTGGGATTACAACCGTGCCAAAACTCTGTAAACTTTGAAGTTTTTTGAATGGCGTGCTGGTTAATTGAGGTTCACAAATGTAAAGATCCACAAATGTGTAATTGCGCAGGTTTGTATCATGATGTGTGATAAAATACAAATGGTCCCAAATGTTTTAATAAATGTTGCAAGCATAGAGAATTTTACATGCCATGAATCAAGCATTCAAAACACAAGTTTACAGAGTCTGCGTGAAGTTTTAAAAAGTCCAACCACCGCTTTCGGCTTGCCATTGCAGTGTTGAACACTGAACAAGACGCAGTAATCTCGCTCTCGGGTACTGAAATTTAGCACAGATTGATTTTAAGTGAATCGGTGCTCTGCAGTACCGACGTTCTCTGGGCTCCACAACTACAATCAGGCCATTCAGCGGACGCTTTTGAGTGAGTACGCTTACAAGTACAGTACAGTGGGCCAACTCCGGGGCTCGAACCCATGGCCTTCCGTCTGGTGGAGTCGAACACACAGACCACTAGAATACACCCCCCCCCCACCCCAATCGCGCTCTGTGACTCACAGCACACTGCCGTTACCGCACGGCACAGCTGGAGAGCCCACGCCCTGAAATCAAAGTGCCAACGCCCCCCGCCCCCCACAGCAAACACCGCCATGCAGTTTTAGTGGGAGAGCGGCAAACCTGCGTGTTGCAACAGCCACGGTGTGAAGACCCACACCGGCGAGAGCGCGCACACGCACACCCCCTGACAGCCGCAAGGCATCGGAATTAATAAGCCTTACGTGCGCGCTCGTCCACACACACAGGCGCGCTGGGCGTCATGGCGGGCCTGACAGAGGGGTCTTTGTTAATGAGGAACTCTCCAGGACGCCCTGATTAGAGCAGACAGGGCTAACGGCACGGTAGCAGGGCCACGGCCTCAGCCCCACTCTGCTCCGCTTCAACAGCAGATGAGAGCTTTCTAGCGGAACTGGGGCCTCTAGAAGGACGCTTGGTTACCTGCCAGCGTGGCCGGTTGGAGGGGGCACACCAGCCATAGCGCAGCCAGAGCCCGCTGCAGTACCAGCGTTGGCCACCACACCAGGAGGGAAGCAAGCTCCGACGCACCGAAACAGACCTTTCGACTCATTGAGGTTCTAATTCTGAGAAATCTGCCGAGTGTGTCTTTTTATATGCACACACCGGCCACTTCATTAGGTACACCTTGCTATCTCAAACTGAGGAGAGAACGTATGTCTATATGCACAATATTGGTTGAATATTGAAGATTAGCTGAAAATAAATATTTTTATATACCTTAAAACATTAACCAAGACTTCACCTCACTCAACTTCACTAGGGCATTTCCTGGTTGTTCAGACAGCGCAAACAAATTGTTGTAGTCACCACAGTACAAGACGACCAGACCTCAGGTCTGGTATGATTTATATCGCAGACGGGCGACTCGCAGCTGAAACCTTACACCACACAGACAAAAACAAAACAATGCTCTTCCGCAGCCGGTCAAAACCTGAAAAACATATTGACTGAATCCCAAAAATAGCTGCCTGCTCTCCACTGTGGCGGGCGCAAGAATAATTCCCTGAGCTGCGAGCATGTAGACTTAAGGTTTCTCTCTGCGTGCAGCAAGTACAGCAGCAGAATAAGTGAAAATGGTGAAAGAAAAAGACGGGATATAGGACTCGGAGCGAGAGTGTTGTGCAGGTTTATTTCACAGTTGGGCGGGTCTCCTTTGCTATAATTAGAACAGGGGAACCTTCAGGCCAGGAAGGATCTGTTAATATTTAATGCCGTTATGTGCACTGAAACGATCATCTCTCACAACGTAACCCACCCGGCCCTCAGGTGTATAATCTAGTCTGTGCCCCCCCCCAGCAGCTAATCTGTAATCCATCTCTCCTTATAACTTTTTATCAGTCATGAACTGCCCAGATGATGCTAACATTTAGTCTACGTGGTGTGCAAAAACAAGTATGCATTCCATGGCATGCCAGTAGTGTTCATAACAGTGTTTGTGTGTGCGTGCCTTTATCACCCGGTGCCCCAGTTAGCAGGACATTAAATAATACAACATCATGTGAGGAAATGAGAGACGGGCTCACAGAGAGCACACAGATGCACCAGGAGCATCTCTCACTAGCCGGGCTACTGAGCAGGCCCGGCAGACACCTACCACATCACCAACAGTCATACAGTCAATTCGAAGAAGGTGGAATATCTTACGAGGCTGACGGTAGGCCTTTCATTTCAAGAAGACATACTTTCACAGCCTACGTCACCTCCCACAGCCCCGCTCGACTTCCTATCAGAAAAGACTCGTTCACCCGAGGTCGCGCTGTGCCCGGAGAGGCCGAGACAGCTAGCAACGTGACGCTGGAACAGGGAACAGACCGGCAGTGTGGCAGCCGTATCGTCTCAACCGAGTATGCAAACAGGAACATTGTCGTTTTTATTTTTACCATTTGTCATGCCTGCACACGCTTAAGGCAGGAAACTTGTCTGCCAAGCTCACTCACCTGTATCTCACCTGTACTGAAGCGGGAGATAAGATGGAATCTAATCGTTGTTCAGAGACTTAAGGAATGGAGGACACACCGACGGGGGCGCGGGCACCGTGTATGAGCGACCGCAGGGAGTATTGATGCCATCACGCCACAATACAGCTATCGGGCAAATAGCAGCTGTGTGCAGCATCAAATGCTGGGAGGATGAGCTTTCCCCAACAATGTAAAACGTAAGAGACCAAAATAGGCCATAGCTAAAAACAACAAGCTATATTTCTCCATCATACAGAGACAGAGATGTGCTTATTGCCTTCCATTCACCGGAGCGAGAATAAAACCGTTAGACATGAAGGATATGATCCATCCACCTGGTTATTAACTATGATCTCGATTATAATGTAAGCGCTAGCTTGTAATCTGCTCATATAAACAAGGGTATAATCTCTGGGATGGTGTGTGTATTGTTTGTGTGTGTGTGTGTGTGAGTGTGTGTGTGGTG
>JAOEHI010002432.1:4389-39892 GCA_025447815.1 Percopsis transmontana
CAACTCCTTGCTGTGAGGACAGATTCCCTAGGAGCTTGATAACTCCGGGCCCAGATGTGTAATCATAATAAAAAGCATATGCCGGTTTTGCTAGTGTGTGTGTGTGTGTGTGTGTGTGTGTGTGTGTGTGTGCGTGTGTGTGTGTGTGTGTGTGTGTGTGTAAAAGGGGTTAAGTACAGAGGGCGCAGGGTTAAATATTCCACCACTAAACAGATGGAAGGGGTCCAGGTAGCAGCTGATAGACACACCTTAGCACCTCCCACAGCTGGTTGGGGCCGGGGGTCACTGGGATAGGTGGGGACGTGGGGGGGCTGAAAGCATGTTTGCACCAAGGTCTAAAGTAACAGAGGAGTTTAGTAGGCTACACCTTAGATGGATGAGTCGCTGTCCAGTGCGCTCCTCTGCTGATTTAGTTCATCGTTCCAAGGCATGAGAGAGATTTTCCAGGGTGGAGCTGTATCAATACATCACTGTGATGTGCTCGTAACTTTCTATGTGGTTACAATGAGTTCTTTATTTCTGACATACTGATATTACGGAATACTGAAAACAAAGGAAAACATATAATGTTGGACATGTATTTTATGTCACATATACAGTATGTGGTACAAAACCAGCATGCAGAAACCATTCAACCATTCCAAATGTTTACAAATTAATCTCTATCTCTCGCCTCATTTAGTACTTTTTTTATGGTTGTAAAATACAGGTAAACTTTTCTGAATGATGTTGCCTAGAATTTCCTATCTAAAAATAAACTGCTTCAACTGATAATAAATATTGCCAGTGAATTTAGTGTAGAGCTTAAAATAAGACACAAATGATAACTATTGCAGAGAGATAATAACGGCATAACTGAGAAAAGA
This sequence comes from Percopsis transmontana, assembly GCA_025447815.1. Classification (NCBI taxonomy): domain Eukaryota; kingdom Metazoa; phylum Chordata; class Actinopteri; order Percopsiformes; family Percopsidae; genus Percopsis; species Percopsis transmontana. The sequence continues at coordinate 5,256 of JAOEHI010002432.1, forward strand.
GGAAGGGGAGGAGAGGAAATGGGAGGATGGAAAAGAACAGAGATGAAGGATGGGTGGAGATGAGAAGGAACAATGGCAGGAGGAGGAGAAGCAGGACAGGTGAGATTAGAAGGACCGTAAGGGATGATGGGATATCCAGACTCTGTCCCTGTGCTAGGAACACACACACACACACACACACACACACACACACACACACACACACACACACACTGCTGCAGAAGATTGAGAAAAGATTTTTTTCATTAAGTGATGTTATCTGCCCCACACTGTACAGTTCGCAGTTTGTCCACATTTCTGAGCAGATAGTGCCTTCTGATTGGCTAGCAACACACACAAAGCAACTAAGAAACTCACCAACAAGGTTTTTTTTTGTTTGTTTTTTTTTGCTTGGCTTTGCAATGATGTGCACCGTTCTGGCAAAAATTCCATAGTTTCGATCGATATCTGCCTCTCTTTCTGCTGGACTATTTCCAATTCAAACAGTAAAAAGAAAAGATATGTGCAACCATTGAATGTATTTACAAAAGAAAATGCATAAAAGCCACAGGTGCCACAGGGATTTCTATTTGTGATCCTAGCCTTTATCCAGTTTGGGTTATATTAAAAGTAAATGGATAAATTGAAGGCAGTTTGGAATCAATATTTGTCCTGTATATGATTGACAAGAATATGTTGGCATTGCATACCCCAAGTCCCATCTTTTACTGCTTATTTGCAAACATTTTAAACAAATACTGAAACAGCTGAATAAAAGAAAATGGTTATAGTTGTCATGAGACTCTCGGCAGGCTTATTTTATGATTAACACCTATATGGATATCGGTTTTGGAGGATGGGGGATCTTATTTCTAATACAATTTCTATTGGTCGGAGTTCTCAGCAATGTTTACCTCTCTTGAGGCAGTGTTGCTAGAAATTGGTAAGGGAATTGAGTCCTGGCCTGGGAATCACATTTCTAAAGGCATGGAATAGTTTCCCTCAGGTTTCAATTCCAAAGTGTCTATCAAGTCTGAAATTAAAATGTACCTGTCTATGCGTGGCTATTTTCTTGCTCCCTCTAAAAATAAACTGCACAACTGAGTTTTTTGCTGTTGTTGTATAGGCCAAACTTTAGGCGTAATTTTATGTTCTCTTACCATTTGATTAACCAAGTAGGAAATGAGTCAATGAGAAAAAATTCCACATTCCATGAGTCGGAAAGCCACAGAGCAGGCGTGAAGTGAAAGGATGGGCAATATGTCTGTAAACATACCACAAATGTGCTGCATAATAAAAGGCAGAGGAAAAAAGACAAGAGGTCAAGAGAAAAAAGGCAAAAGAAAGATGGAGAAAATGTGTCCACACTGGTGGTAACAAACAATGATTTCAAGGCAGAGCCGCCCATCAAGATCTTCCTCGCTGTTATCAATCATCTCCCATTGCACAAAAATACCATAAAAACTGCCACCTGCATTGAATTGGACAGATAATGGGTTGTAGCAGGAAGGCTCCAACATCAGAATCGTTTCTACCTGGTTTTCTGCAGCACTTACACAGATAGTACCCTGAATAACACTTTTCTCCGTTGGGAGAAAGAGAGGAAAAAAAGGAAACAAAAAACATGTACTCATGGAATGTCCTTCCATGTGAATTTGCTTTCTACTGCAAAGTGAAGCAACTTGTACTGTGTCTCTGTAGGGCATGAAAGCCCAAACAGTAGACTTCTTTAAAGAGAAGGAAACAGGTGCTGTAAGCATACCAACATTGTTGGTAAAACAGAAGAAGAGATGTGATGTCTCTCTTACACGCTCTAGCGAATGGGAGAACAAGAAATAATGACATCGTTATTTCTCCGATCGGGGGAGGTTGGCTCGTTTTGATTTGGCTCTGGATTGGACGCACATGAGCTAGGTTTGCTGTTAGCTATGCTAATGTCGGCAGACCTCCCGCTGTGTGCCGGCTGTGCCCAGCTGGACAGCTCGGAAGTTATTTACCTATAAACGGCGTGTGTGCATATGAAGGGCAGTTACACGGCGTAAAAAGTGCTTTAAAGATACAGCATGTGTGCATTCATGTGGGGTTTATGTGCGTCTGTGGGGATTAGCGTAGCATCTTCAAAACCCCAGCCATGGGCTAATGTGGTATCCCGTCCATGCAGCCACTCCCGAGAGGAAAGGTGGAAACAGGACTATGTTTTATCTTAGAGCTACCTTACAGTAGGCCTATTTGTGTTATTCCACTTTCTTCTTATTGTTTTGATCCTTTTAGCAAAGGAAAAGTTAGGGGGATACAAACAGGTTTCCCAATTTTTATTTTTATTTTCCAATTTCTGGAGTCAGAGATACTGTATATGCTATAGTTTTCAATATAATATAAAGTAGTACATAAGAACTACATGTTTTTCAAATTGATTGACAGCACCCTGGAAATCCAGGGTATCAACTGGTAAAGATTGAGGTTTGTACTTCAAAGAGCCCCGCAAGAAGGTTTTACAGCAGCCTCCATAATACTATTTTTCAAATGATGCAATTGTCAAATAAGTTCACTGCGCAGCACCGCCAAAGCCAGACCGCCCACTGATCCACTGACTACAGTAGAACAATGTTTCAAGAGCCTCTGCACTAGCAGGAAAACCAAACTCACTTAGCACTGACAACACTCATACTGTATCATGTTGCTTCCTACATGCCACTATTTGAAGCGGGTACTGATTTTACGTTTTTTGAAATAGAGATTAGTTCAAATATAAATCAACTACAGATGTCATTATGGGATAGGTTCAATATTTTATTTTACTTTATAAGCTTTTAGAAACTATAACGTTTTCCATCACTGCTCATTATATGGATCTGGGTTATTTATAGACTAGAAAGTGTGTTGCTGCCAAATTTCCATGTATTTGTAGTGAACTATGTTCTTAGCTGTGAGGGCATTGTTTTCTTTGTTTTGGTTTGATGCTAAAATTCTCTCCGCACCATTTCACACTGTCCGGGTCAGTCAAACACAAGACACAAAATAATATGCCTATAAGTGGGTGTGGGTGTGTGCGTGTGTGCGTGCATGTGCGCACGCGAGAGAGAGAGATAACTTAATGGTGCGAATATTCATCTAACTTTTTCACTTCCCGAGTTCTCTCCCTCCATTTACCTCCAAGGGCCACGAGGGGGAATTCAATATCCAAAAGGTGCCCAACATTATGAAGTATACCATGCATTATACCGCTACATTTTACTATAATAAACCCATCAACAAGCATAGTGAATCTATGGCACAGAGGGTCTACAGCAAAACCAATCAATATGGTTAATGTGGTACTGAACCCTTTTCCTAAGTTACCTTCCACTTTATGACCCGTGTCCCCATGGTATGACCCATAAAATCTAAATTATGGTTGCGCGGTGCGGTAAATGCCCCTGCCTAACCCGCTACTGCTGCTCTCTGCAGCCCGTTTTCTGTTGCAGGGCAACAATTGTGTTGCTGGGGACTCAAACACGACTTAATTAAAATACTTAATTCATCATTGTTTACTAATTAAGAAGGATTATACAGTATGCTGGCAGGCAGGGATATGTGTATTATACGGTAAATTACTGTAATCACCAAGCTGCAAGATCATATGAGCTACTGTATATCAGATGTCTCCAGGATACTCATCTGTGGCCCCGTGAGAAATCATGCTCAAAACCTGGCTCACACACACACACACACACACACACACACACACACACACAGCAGGAGAACTCCCAATAACATGTCGTGCCCGTTTCATGGCACTGAACATGCACTAGAGAGAGAAAGGAGAGGCAATGAAGACAGAGATAAACTGAATGAGTGTAAGATGGAGAGGGGAAGAGAGGGGGGGGAATTGATCGAGTGAGAGAGCGTGTGAAAGAAAGAAGGGACGAAGGTAGAGAGCCTACAGTGAGACGGTAAGGGACAATAAACAGAAGACAGAAGAGCAACTGAATAAGAAAAAGTGTGAAGAAAGAGGCTGAAAGAGAGGAGGAACTGAGTTATAGTTAAATAATATGGGAGAGTTATAGGCCTACCAAGTCGTCTTATTCCTTTAGCTGTTCTGTAAGAAGAATGGCTGCCCACAAGCCCTGCCAACGCCTTCCAGGATTAAGCTCAGAAAAGACCATGAGAGACCACCAGTAAATATCCCCTGGGACTGTGCTCCCCTGCCAGCTACTGTACACGTTTACAGCTAGGGTGTGTGTGCATGTGGGTAAGTCCAGCCTTGGAATTCCGACATTAATGTCGAAATTTCGAGTATAAAAGTCAAAATAACCTTTTGAGAATAAAGTTGAAATTGAGTTTTGAGAATAAAGTCAGAACTTTAATAACGTCAGTAGGCCAATAGGTCTAACAACGCCAGAGTCTCATCAAAATGCCGCGTTCATAGGATAGAGAGAGAGAGAGAGAGAGAGAGAGAGAGAAAGAAAGAAAGAAAGAAAGAAAGAAAGAACTACAATAGTCCCTTCTTTCTCATAAAGATTAACAGCAGAGAGACAACAGCGTTTTAAATATGGTTACTTACTTTCGTTTTTTTGTGCAGGATTGAGTTGAAGTGGTGAGAACATGGAATTCTCACAAAATCCGACCAATGGACCATGGTGTGATTGCAGGCCGTCCTGTTTTGATGCAGAAATGTATGGTGCTGAAGACACACTCAAGCCAGTTGACAGAGGAAGTGGCTGTGTGTAAGGAGGGATGTGTAGCTAAAAGCCAGTACCCCTGTCATGCAACTGTTTTTGAGTTATGCTGTCTTCTAATGCAGGAAAAAGGGTGGGAAACTCCTTAAAATGCATTTTCGCAGTAGAATTGTACACCTTGATAATGATACACCTTGATATTAATAATTAGTATCTAGGATATTAAGGTACTTCACTTCAACCAGGTGTACATATTTAGTTTTGGTAGTTTGAACAGTTGTTTTTTCCATATTTGTTCTCTGTATTAAGTTATTGTTATAAAAATATGAGTTAATCACGTTATGTGATGAATAGTTGAATAGTTCATGCATCCATGAAGTTAATACTTTTTTTGAAAAAACTACATAATGCAGCATGCAAGCATACCGAATATAATAATATAAGACATGAGGACGCTTTTAAAGTGTACACGTATATATATATATATATATATATACTGTATATATATAGTTATGTTAGTGTATGTGTATGTGTGTGTGTGTGTGTGTGTTAATTTGTTAAATCATATATGTTTTATGGGCACACTACAAGAAACTGAAGATTGTTAGTTTAATTAACCTCTTTTAATAAACAATTGTGGCTCATTAAAACTTCATCCAACTGGCTGGCGACTGAAATCAGATATCACCTCAAATTCAATGCTGATGCTGCACATTTTCCAAGTTCATCATCGTCTAGCTCCTTCTAGACGATGAGATATACCTTCTCAGTTGATGGGACTTCCAACAGCCTGGACATGTTTGATGTTGGATGGAGGTCATCATAGAGCCCTTTCAGTTCTTCATAGTCCACTGTAATGCAGGGTTTTACGATGTCCCTCTAACAGTCAATGACAAACATTGGTTTTTGAACAAGATCTTTGTGAGAAAGTTAATCAGAATTGCTAAAAGTGTATCAGCAGTGGCTCTTTTTCGGCATTCATAGTTGTCCAGCACCTCTATGTGGTCCTCGGTCAACAGAAGAGAAGTCTTGTAAGGCTGGGTTCAGGATCTCTCATTCTTGGGAACAAAATGAAGAAAGCTATCTATTAAGTTGCTGTATACCACCCCATACAGCATCTCCTCAACAAAAGGTGGGGCAAGCTTGATGGGAAGGTAGTGGACATCTTGATACCCTCTCAAGAAAATACGACCAATGGCTTTCCACGTGTCAGTATTAAAATATTGGATGAAAGGCACAGTAAGTGTTGTTCCTAGGTTGCAGAGTTCATAAAAGTCCTGCCAGAAAGCACTGTAGACATCTCTGAGAACTCCTGAACCAGATCCTGGTTCAACAGAGGAGAATGCGCATCACCGTCATTGGTCTGTTGATTGTTTCTGGGTCTGAAAAGGCTTTTATCATGTTAATAAGGACATTTCGATGATGTATAGTCAAAACCTTGGCTTCAGGCTCATAAATCACTGTGTCATCCAGACAACAATCAGCTTCTTACAGAACCGTGGAAGGGACATGAAAAAAAAAATCCATGGTTGGAAAAATGGTGGTTGCTTTTCCCCTTGCAATTTTTATATTTTTTACTCGCAAAGTTTTTAATTTAGGTCAATGTAAGAGGTTTATAGAATTTTGAGATTTGCCTCAAATATAAAGACATTAAATCATTCCGTTGTTCTGTTGATAAGTTACCTCAGCATTGCTCGATGATAAGAGACTGATGCTTAGCAGATCGTGGCATAGCCTATATGTGTCTATGGCTTGTGGTGAAATGACGCACTGAATATGAATGAACATGATTGTGACGTTAAATTATCATTGTCTGTTTCTGACACTATTCTGCCGTGCAAAGGCAAAAGGTCTTAACTCAATTTTGGTCAAAAATTAGTTATTGTCATTTTTGGAACATTAAAGATCTCCATTATCAGGTGGACAAATATCTTGAGTCAATTTTGTGTTTTTTGGGAGAAAATAGTGGGTTGTCTCTGCCGTAGCTTCCCAACTCTGGACATGAAGTGAAAAACTTAACTAAAGAAAGTTAATTAAAATTTAGCCTTGTTGTGTGAGTTGTTAATGCACCTTTGTGACATGCCGTGTCATGATCACTAGATTTTATGTAGATGTTATCATTATAATCATATGGATTTTTTATACAGTAGTGATCAGCAATCAAATGTAAGTTAATGGCTTTTGCCTTGGCGTGACCCCTTACTATTTTGCAGACAATGCAAAGGAAGAGTACATTAACTTCCGAATAAGGGTCAAAGGTCAAGTTTCTACAATCGGGTTAAGGTCTTTTGTCTTTGTATTATGTATTATGACGATACCCCATAGCGGCTGCCGACGACCTCATAGAATTCTACTGTACTGTGTTTTAAAGACACATCATTCATGAAATAATACCGTGCTTGTGGATACATGACTCTGGTGACAATCTTCATCAAGACGTCACACCCTTGTTCCACGATGCCAGCTGTCCCTTTTACGCATACATCGTTCGGACTCTGATTACCTCCGACTGACTGACCTGCCACTGGGAGATGAAGAGTGACAATGAATATTAACATTACCACCATCTTCTGAGTCTGAGGTACAAAGCCTTTCATTCGACTATAGTTTTGTGTCATATATTGTGCCAATTGACATATCCTGGGAGACAGTTTTGCTTGAAGTCCAGTACATTTTCAGCAACTGACTGACCTGCCACTGAGTGATGAAGAGTGACAAGGTCTTGATCTTGATCTAAGACAAAGAAAACAGGCCGAGGCTGACCGTCAGGAATATTAACATTACCACCATCTTCTGAGTCTGACATAGAAAGCCTTTCATTTGACTGTAGGTCTGTGTATATATTGTGCCAGCTGACATATCCTAAAAGAGAGAGTTTTGCTTGAAGTCCAATACCTCAAATGTGAAAGTCTGACTCAGAACCTGCTTGATACACCATTTGGAACTTTTCTTGTGCTTCCTTCTTGTTTGGCTCTAACCTGTTTAGTGCAGGTGCGCCTCCTTAGTTTAATTTTGGACACTATTTAAGTTGGACCAAGAGCACTAGGTGCTGTTGGTCATTGTTTGGCTGTTATGCCCTATACTTTGTGTTTTCTTTTATTAAATTAGGCTTTATGCGTCCACTCAGTCTTCATTCGTCTGCGTTATTACTCTGGCTCGCGCTTACACTCGCCACCCTAGAGCGCATTGTTACAGTCTGGATTTAGATGTAGAAGATTGAGGATCCTCATCAATTTGGTTAGATTTCTTTCTTAATTTCATTTTATTCATTAGTTTTTGTAGAAGACCCATTGTTTGTTTTGGAACAGGCTTCTGTGCTCTACAAAAATTTTGTGCAAAAAGAGTGCAATTCTCTCCCCATAAGATGGAATGTAGTTTGCCAAAGCTCCATCCTCCATAAGAAGGATGACATCTTGGTCTATCTGTAAATGAAATGCTTTATGAGTGCAGGACACACTATTGTGCATCTAAAAAAAAAATTATATTGTGGAAAAGTTTTTGTTTTCTACAATTTAATTAAAAAAGTGAAACTTTCATATATTCTAGATTCATTACCCAAAGTAAAATATTTCAAGTCTTTGTTTTAATCGTGATGGCTTACAGCTCACGAAAATGAAAAATCCAGCACCTCAAAATATTGGAATAAAGAATTTATAATACAGAAATGTCAACCTTCTGAAAAGTATGTTCATTTATGCACTCAATACTTGGTCGGGGCTCTTTGCACGAATTACTGCATCAATGCGGCGTGGCATGGAGGCAATAAGCCTTTGGCACTGCTGAGGTGTTATGGAAGCCCAGGTTGCTTTGATAGCAGCCTTCAGCTCATCTGTATTGTTGGGGCTGGTGTCTCATTTTCCTCTTGACATTTACCCCATATATTCTCTATGGGGTTCAGGTCAGGCAAGTTTGCTGGCCAATCAAGCACAGTAATACCATAGTCAGCAAACCAGTTACTAGTAGATTTGGCACTGTGGGCAGGTGCCAAGTCCTGCTGAAAAAGGAAATCAGTTATTTATACCGACCCCCAGCTTCAGAGAACAAAAGAGCTGAGTGCATTTATTTTAGTTTTGACGACAATGTCTCAGCTACAGTTGGCAAAAAAACTTTTGTGTGCGCAAAACACTTTTTGACCAACTGTTTCACAGCTTCTCAAAAGGACAATTTTTCCAAGCAATGATAGGGATGATAAAATGTTTTTAAATTCTTGTTTTATTGAAAACACAATGAAAATCTTACAACTTACAACTTTTTATGAACTAATGACTCATATTTCACGTAATGACGAAAAACAATTTACAGGTTTCAGAAATGGATTAGGCCTACACAACTCAATGAATACATTTTTTACTCACTGAATAGAATATTCCACCTATTGAATAAAGAAATAATGCAGCATCACCTTGCCATCCATCTTCCCTTCCACTCCCACTGTTGAGCATTTTCCCAGTTAGTGAGCATTGTTGGATCCTGAGAAAAAGCAATAAAGCACTAATACACAGCAGCAGACCTGAGTCATTAAAACCCTAAAGTGAAAGAATATCTTACCAATTAAATTACTGCAACAATATTTTTATTGTATTTTGTAGAGCTACAAACCTCTTATTTCAACTTCTGTAATGTCGTCATCAGGTTGGTCTAGCAGTTTTTCAACATTTTACTCACAGAGCTGAAAAAAAACACGACTTAAAACGTCTGTGTGAAAGGGGATATTGCCAATATACAGTAACTGTTCTTAGGCAGCAGACAACCGAGTGCAGCCTGCATAGTGTACTTAACCCCAGTTCTAGGCTACTAAACTGATCAAATCTATACCGCAAACCTCTGACATGACATATTGCTTATTTGAGATGCAGATTATTTAAAGTAAAAATAAAAGACAGGATTAAGTTGAAATAATGTAAGATAAACCTTAGATACTCTAGAATTACTGAGATAGTTAGAGTGAATCTTGAGAAAGTGCATCGAATTAACTCCAGCTCCAGAGCCAGTTAACTAGCTAGTTTACGTTAGCTAATCTCAGAGACATTAAAGAAGAGACAGACCACTTAATGAATCCTGAATAGGATTTCTCTATGGGAGAAGTCTGTAACGCCAAAGATAGTGGTTTTATGCACATGTCCTGCCCCTTCCCCAAAAGAACCAATTGTCTGCTTTATAACGGCTGAACAATAAAACCTATTAAGCCAATCATGTGGTTGCACTGACCTTGTGCATGCGTAGTAGTAAGTAAGTAAAACGTTTTTTAAACCTTGTTTTGGGTCAAAGTCACCAAACTTTTTTTGTTTTATTTTTATCAGATTTGACTGGTGATTCTATACATGCATTTTTTATGTCCCAGAGACCATTGAAAGTGCAGTTATGGCTCTCCCCCCATTCATTTACCTGTAAATAGGGACCTGGTCTTGTTAGCCCAAACAAACTGCCCGCGGGCATTACCAAAAGGGCTGCCGAGTGGAGTCTCTTCTATAATGACTCTGCTAATAGCTAACCAACTGATTTTACTGAAGTTAAAGCTAAGTGTACTAAATATTAGCCTACTTAATATTTCACCTATTAAATAATGTGGTAAATTAGGCAGGATTATTTTACCTAAATTTCTCGTTTAACCAAATGTAGTTACATTCTGTGAAAATAAATATTGGCATTTACCTTCCAGTCATCTCCCCTCGGAAACACGTAACTTCATTGGAAAGTGTGCCCAATACATGGTTAAACATTTTGCTTCCCGAAGCTGTCTCGAGAACCCCTGATATTCAAAAGAGGTTCTCTGTAGTTCCCAGGTGCGCCAAAGAACAGTTAGTTCCTGCCGAGAAATGTGACTGGGTAAGGGACATTCCATGGGGAACATGATTAGACAAACCACTTGAGCTTACTGTAGCACACACATCATCACACCTTTTATTGCTCTGATTTTAGCAAACTACACATTGAGTGTAGTTGTGCGTAAGTCCAGCAACTAAGGGCAGGAGTGAGATTCCCCAGTTCACTGGTGCAGGTCCCCACACCGCACACACACTGCATCGGAGTGAGTGCACATGTATAATATTGTTCCTTGTATTTAAATTGAAACTCAGTGGTGCCATGCAAAATACTTGTTAAGTAGCCGATGTGATCAGCACTGTTACTCAAGTTACCGTCCACAGTTTTTATCACTAATGTTCTCATGCCCACGCACACACAGATACAAAGACAGCCGAGTGGGGTTATGTGGGCTTCCTTTTACATCTGTAGAGCAAGGTCTTTAGACCGAGCGCTGAAATAACCATCTAATAAAAACATAAAGCATTACAGGGAAAATAGGCAATGGGGCAGTGTGAACCACATTACTGCTCTCTTTTAGCAGCAACCGATAAACTGACCTGAGGGTTTTTACAGTATGTCTGCCATACTTAAAATTTTTCCTCAAACAAAATGACATGGACATTTATAGAAAGGTGGGCCTCTTCCAAGCATTCAAACACTTAAGTGGATATTTAAATGATTGAATGTACATTAATCATCCACACAGTATGTGGCACACATGTTGCACACACACAAACTCACACACACTTAAATATTGCACACTTTGTGACAGGTTTGTTTTTCCCTGGCAGGTATCCAACATTAAGCATCTGCACCTTGCTGTTCTGCAGTGGGATTCTTCCAGCCAACCTGTGCCACCATTCACCATCCAAATCCTCCACACTCTCACCACCAGGACACTGTCACAGTCCATTTACCTTAAAATGGCCAGGCAATTTGTATTTCTTATTCTGCAGCAGCTTACAGCACATTATATGTCTCATTAATTATAGGATACGTTTCGTCTTTACGAATCATTGCCTGTCAACCACTGAATACATTTTTCATTTGACAACGACTGCACCATGCTGACTTAAATGCACCATTGTGTGATCACATAGGCTGCGTTTAATTGCCTGTGTATGATGCAAACTACGAACTGACGTTATTTTGTTGTCTTTATCTACTTACCTCCACACAAGAGCAGCATAGTGAGACCCACGTATTGAATTGGCCCCATGTCAAAGCGCAGAATCATTCTTCGTTCTAGTATTTCACCAGTGAATCTAACAACAGCAGGCGCAATATTCCTATGGCGACAGTGTCACAAGTTTGTACGCAGTTTATCCTCCTTTATCGGTGTTTTATTTAGGATAGCCTTCGCCGGACACATCTGAAGACTCAGTTCCTTGCTGGAAACCTCGAGGCGTACAGTAGTTTGAGCAGTTTACACCCCTGCGTAAACAGCAGTTCGTCTTGCTGGTTTTCATTCCAGTATAATAAAAGTTATTGCTTAAACTTGAACATATATCTCAGTTAAGCATGTCTTGAGCTTCAGGAATTGAATTCTGCAAAAGTCCAGTGTGAGTTCTAAGCACATTATTCAGAGAGAAAACAGGTGCCTCAAGCGTGCGTAAAAACAACCTCTTTCGTCAATGGAATCTTAACAAGGACGCCTTTTTTCATTGTTGCTCAGTTTTCGTCCGCCGGTTCTGAATATAATTCAACAACTGATCCAAATACAAGACCGCCAAGAAATAAAACATAACCGTTTTGGTTAGGCTATATGTAAAAAGTATGTTACGGTTGGCGTTAAGTTTAGAGAATCGTGTAGATGGATATTTTGCATCTTACAGTTTCTCTTTACGGACAGGATCCAGCGCTGCGGTCGCATCCTATTTGGACGTGTGGCATCCAAATCAAGCCTTCTTCAATGGTTGCTGTGCTTTCATCAAGTTATAGGCTATTGCAAATGCGGTCTCGGGCAGTTCCTTCTTCCCGCAGATCTTATGAATCTGCAGCAATATTTTAACAGTCATCACGTGATAAATTGTGCCTCGATTTTGAGTAGCCTATCTGATTGTTTGATCGAATATATACTCCCAACTTCTCATGCGACGAACGGGTGAAGATAAAATTAGAATAAAGTCCTCTGCTCTTGTCACTAGGCACTAGCCTGCGGTTGCTGTGTTGCGAGTCCTCGCACAGACTGAAGGCAATGGGACACAGCCTGGATTGGCAAATTAGACGGTTTGCGGTCACACGTCAGCAACTGTGCCCTCCAAAGGTCTTTTTTCTGTCATAGAGACCGAATGTGAAAATACCTATTGGTTGTGTTGGGAAATCTACTGTAGGCTATTGTATATCTACAATTAGAAAACCAACTGCAATTTCATCCACCAATTTCATCCAATATTCATTAAAAATAATGAGTAAAAGGGTAGGGTTGGCTATGGCCAGTTCGTAAAAATAATTAGTGCTTTTCAGCAAACGAATATATTTGTTAGACTTTTCACGTTACGGCCTACAAAAAGAAAAAGTGTAGGTATAGACTGTGTTAGCTATATGACTAATAGTTTTATACAGTAGTCTGCAATCGACAAACATATTATTTGGATAATGCTGATTAGGTAAATCACACACATTCGTCTTTAGAGGAATTGAAATAACCACTTCAAAAACAGTTGACTTGCTACATTTTATCAGGATATACTGTAGCAAGTCAACTGTTTTTGAAGTAGGACTACTATAATGCCTAAATTAATCAATGAAAATCAAGTAATAGCGTAACACACATTCAATATGCATCACTGGGGCCCTGATGGTTTCTTACCATGACCTCATCTATTTCATTAGACATGTATCATCAAACTGTGTTTTTGTTTTTTTCACCGTTTCTATGCCCAGGTGCAGCAGATGTTCATATTTTCCACCGGTTCCACACGAGTCACAGGTCTCTGCCTGCAACCTGTTGTTGGCTATCATAGATTGTTCATGAGAAGCAACAGTGCCCCCTATGGGGAACCAAAGCATCCAAGTAGATCACAACCCATAAGACCATCGGCTGACGCATATACTGTATGCTGTAATAGACTATTTACAGTTGTGTGGTCTTATCCAGTTATCTTATTTAGATATTTGGAAATTCTCAACATAGTATGTGAAACAACCAACAACACAGTAGTGCAAATATGGACAGCTGTAGTATGCATTTACATTTTACATTTACATTTACATTTGCCAGTCTATGTTTACATTCTATGTTTACAGTCTATGTTTACATTTACATTTACGTATGCCAGTCTATGTAGGCTACAGTATATTTTCTTGAGACATGAGTATGCAGGTGAGAATATGATTATACATTCTAAGCTGTAGTATGCATTGTAAAGCCGTTGTTTGACTATTCAAGTAGATTTTTCTTCTTTCTGAAATGTGGAACAATGCTCAGAAATTAATAGATGATTATTCACTTTAAAGTTTGAATATTCACAATAAAGACATCTAAGTGTAGTTAAGGGTAAAGATTTACAGGACATTATAGCACATTAATGTGTTCTCGCTGTTTAAAATTAACATGTACAGTACGTACACTACTGACATCAGCCGTGTTCATGGATTTTAATACAATTTGTGGTTATTGTGCTGAATGTTTTAGCGCTAGCAGTTCTCTAAAGCCTGTTATTAGGTAATATGTCTTTCGAAAGCTCCACCAACCTATTCTCTGTTTGGAAAAATTATCCTTTCTCAATCTTGAAAGTATGAATGAGCTGATGCAATACTCCTGTTTTGAATAGGCTGCAACTTGACACAATGGTGCTGGTATAGCAGTGAACCCTGGCATTGTAGCATATACTGTAAAAAATAAAAATACAGATATCTAAAACCATGATAAGCGTGGGAGATGGGTGCAAGATGGAGCATTTCAGGCACTCCTTTGTGCCTACAACCATCAGACTGCACAACATCACCTAAGAACCCCCCTCCCCCTGCCCCACACACACCCAAACCAACCACCACCACACCGTCCTTGAATTCGGACTACATGCACTGCCATCAGCACACTGGATACTGTAGGCTACCTCACTCCTGTTGAGCTGGCAAGGCAACATAGTCAGCTTTCCTTGGGCTGCTCTCTGTTAAATTGTTTATGTATATCTCTACATTTGAATCCTGACCTGTCAATTTCTGCTGCTCTTTGCTATCTTATCTTATCTTGTCAAGGGTCTCATGCCCTTGTAAGTAACAGCCTACCGAATTCTATGGACCCCAATCGGATGTCAAGATTATAATCTCTGTGGTTCTTCCCTATCTCATATTTTATTAATCCGATGCTTGATTGTCCAGCCAGAAGGACACTGTTACCGGTCCATACTGTAAATATTGTTCGTATTGATAAAGCACAGGCCATATTTTTCATCTGTGACGTGGCCCTGCTTACAACATATGAGATGTAAGTATCCCTGAATAATTTGAGTCCAGCTAACCTTTCTTCCTGAATCTTTTTCTGGTGCAAGGTGCGGGCTGTTGGAGCTTACAGTATAAGACCTGTGTGTATGTGCCTTTGCTCTCCACGCATTTCCTTCTTTTTAAATGGCAGGGGTCTCGGCAGAGAGGAGGCCTCTCCACAGCAGCACTAAACACCAATTACAAGCTAACTGTAACAACCTGCACACACTATCAGGGCTGAAGGACAGAGGCCCTGTGAATTAGAAGGAGAGACGTTTTCCTTCCTATTCATCGCCTATTCATTCTATTTAACCTACAGTGGTACCATGCAGAGGAAGGTGGTATCACGAAATACAAATATAGTTGTCCCTCTTAAATAGGGGTAACGGCCAATGTGACTTATTTAAAGACTGCAATGGGGCCAGATGAAATCTTCCATTTCACCCGGGAACCATACATCAGTTATATGGGTCATAACACTGGTCATAAACTTGAAAGCAGGAAATGGTTTAATGAAATTGCTTTACACTGTAAATATTAACAGTGGTTGGTGGATATATTGATTGATAGTGAGTTTTTACGGTTTAATGCAAACAACATGTAGTATTCAAAGACCCCTACCCTTAAAAACATATTTTCTTCTCCTCTGTAGGCCAAACTTTTCAGAACACCGTTTTCGCATTCTTCTATTGAAGAGAGGAACTTCTCCTTATTTATTCTGTATGTAGCTACTCTTTGTGAGGTCATAACCAGCTGGAATATATCATGGTCCAAAGGCAAAGATATGCAAATCACAAGAGAATGAACTGGTAACTTGAAATCTTTTGTGCACGTACACAGAAAGCAGCCTTGACAAATACATGTACCGTTGTATTTCACCGATGATGTCTCATGCCATTGTGAGGGCATGGGGTTGAGATGAATTTTCATATTCACAGATCCTACATTTTCTCTCAGGTTTATCTGTATATAAGGGACGATGTTACTGTAAGCTGTTTTCTGTGTTTTTTGTGTGGAAAAAAAGACATTTAATCTATATATTATTCCATATATAATATATTTAAAAGCTGACCTAAGCAGTTTTAAAATGAAAAACATTGTACTTGGTATACATTAAAACAAATATATTATCATAAATAGAGAATAAGATAGAGAATAAGCTATGTTTTGCTACACAGTGGGTAGCGGAGGTCACCATGCTTACCCATATGATTAGTATTGGCACAGCTGCATTTGCACCACTGGGGGGCAGTAATCTATGAAACACTGTTTTCAGGGGTTAATGCATATTGTGTATTGAGTGTTTAAAATATGTTGACCTTTTCTGGGGGTGAATTCTTCTGCAAGGTTTCTATTGGTAAAGTCCAATAAGTCAAATTTATATTTAATTTTCTCACTCACTAAACCTGCATGACATATCTCTGCATGCTCACACACACACAGCAGATTTCTTGAGGTGTTGAATTGCTAGTCTCAAGGGAAGTGATCTTATTTTCTTCATTCTAAAATGGACAAAAAGTAAGTGCAAAGCTCAAAACAATATTTATATGAATAAGTGTTCCTTAAACAGGAAAGCCAACAGACATTGTTTGCTTACAGCTGCACAATGCTTGTTGTTATGAATAAAAGATAAAGGAGCTTGTCTGAAACCTGTGTTTTCCTTCCAAAGGTGATAACCGTTTAAATACTCTTCAAAGTGTATGAAGGGATGCAAGAGGTTAATGAATTTCTGAGGAAGCTTACCGGTATTTAAGGTCTTTTAGTTATTGTGGGAATAAAGGATTGCATATGTGTAGACTACAGAGGCAATGCTCGGGCATAATACCTTACCAAAGGTATTATCATGACATGCAGTGGTTTTATGAAAGACAATCATTGCATCATTTTGGCCATAATCGATTAAAACAGTAATCAAATCTAATAGAGAATGAGACCTTGTTAAAGTCTCTAAATAAAATTCTGGAAAACAAAACCCTTAGGCTCCAAAGTTTAAATTTACACACAAGCCATGACAGTTGGGTCTAGTGGCACCCCATCAGCGTCCCCTTATTGAGTCCCCCCATTGAGTCCCCCCATTGAGTCCCCCCATTGAGTCCCCCCATTGAGTCCCCCCAATGTTCAAACGAAACCTACGCCCATGGTGGGGGAAGAGCGAATGGGTGTGCCTCCACCTAAAGAAGATAGCATGGGCGGGCTGATGTAAAGGTAAAGTTAAAGATGATTGGTTATTTGAACAAGTCCCAGTTGGGACATATATACTGGGTCAGATTCTGACTTGTTTGTATTTCTGGTACCAGCTCCCCCACAGAAAACCTGGCAAAATAACAAGGACAGCAAGAACCATGCCAAAACTACAGTAGGCAAAATTTGTTTTGTGATGTACCCCTCTATAAAAAAATGAACATGTTGTATATGTTTTCCTAATAAAGTTCTTGTCACATAAAAAGGATATTTTTTGTAGCATTTGAAATGTTTAAATATTTATCATATTCAGTATGTATTGCACTGACTGTGGTATTTTATCTAAAATGTTATTGCTGTTTGATCATTTCCTCTCAAAAGCAGATTATACATTTTTAATGTAAGAAACCAGATCACAACTGTGAGCATGTTTGTATCTCTGCCTCTCTCTCTCTTTCTCTTTCTCTTTCTTCAACTCTCACGATTCTCAAGCCAAGAAATATTTTAGTTAGCATAGAGTGGTAGAGACCACCCTACGGAGCCAGTGCAGTCAGCTCAGAAGATTCATCTGGCTTGTAAGCATCATATTCTCTGAATACTATCAGAAATGTATCTGTCTGTGATACAAGTTTAACTCTGTTTCTCTGAACACAGAGCATGTGTTTTCTTACAGGAAATATCACTGGGGTATTGATTTGCTGTATTATCCTGGTGCTGTTGCCTTTGGTCTTTTACTGGCAGCCAGGCTGTTAACTCACCTGTATTGATTGCTAAAGGAAGCTAGGTTAAAGCCAAGTTAAACTGATAAAAAAGGATCAGAATCCACAATTCTGTTACATATTCTTTTGATTCCTCAGTAGTGACCCAAACGAAAATATATAAATTGATAGATGAAATGTAAAAAGAAAATAAAATCAGTTCAGAATAAAACCAAAGTAATTACAAAGGAATGAACCCACTATAGAAGTCTGGAGCTACAAGTGTCATTTACAAAAAAAAAATATCTCTAAAAAACGACTTCTTCAACAAATACAGTATATCTTGATATATAGACATGTTTTGTATTAGTTCAGCGTTTCCTGTTGAATATTGTATTAGGCTACTGGAACATAAAGTTGTAAATGAACATAAAGTTGTCACAGTTAAACACCAGTTATAGGAAAAATGTGTTGTGTGAAAACTATAGGTCAGCCTCTGTATTGCCCTAGTTCCACCATATATGATAAACTACACACACACACACCTTTTTCTTTCACCACTTAACCATAATCCACATAGGCCTACAGTATACAGTACAAAGCAAAGTGATATTTGACCTGTAATTTCCCTTTCTCTATTACCGTGGCGTCTGTATGCTTCTCGGTAGGCGTTCTGCAGCCTCTTCTTGGCTCATGTCAGGGTGGGGTGATTAACATTTATCAGTCTCCACCGAGACCTTTTTCTCCATGAGGGGAGAATGATGGGTAACCCTTGGAGGCCTTCAAATCCGGGTGCTGCTCACTCAGCCATTACCAACAGCATGGGAGTCGGTCGGGGAACGAGGCCGCCATCAGGGCTGATCTGTCATCACCAGCCATTATACACTGTACAGTGGATAATACATGTGTGAGTGGCCAATCTGATATGGTGATACATGCTAGCGAAGATCATGACCGCCTGCTCATTTCATTAGATGTAATGTGCTCTCCAAAGAAGATATCTTAGTAAGAGATGTACTTACTGGGCAAAAAAAGAAATACATAAAAAAAACCATTAGCTCAGCCCATCAGAGGGAGCAAATGTTGGTCTAATAGCATGAATTATCCTAGAAAACTAGACCAATTATATCCTGTTAATCGATTGCGTTTTCCTTCAAGTCATATAGTCCATGACAAACAACTCAAATTACATACAAGCATCTACACAGGTGTATTCAACAATATTATTACTTACAGTATTTCAGTTTTGCGCTCTCATCAAGTCTCCAGCCATTGCAGAACACCCACAAAACTCACATTGACTGCAGACACACACACACACACACACACACACACACACACAGGTTGAGTTGACGTGCTGTGAGAACCAGCACGTCAACTGTAAAGGATGCGTTAATATCTTTCTTTAGAAAGAAGTGCTTGACACATTCAAAAATGTCAGTTTTTACACAGCTCACACACCAGGGTGCTCCGGATCGGTGCTGCAGACTGGACGAGAGCTTCGAAATGTAAAAACGATGTGTGGCACCACCAGTGCCGGAGCGCAATAACCAAAAAAAAAAACGGACAATTTGCAGATGTTTTATCCAAAGCGACTTAGAATTACAATGCTGCTATTACATGGAGCAGATAGGGGTTAGGCATGCTCAAGGACTCCGGAGCTCGAACCCACGACCTTCTGGCTGGGAGTCCAACACCCAGGCCACTTGACTATCCTGCCCTCTTATTGCAATTTATTAGGACATATAGAAGTATGCAATTTAATAATTTATCTTTGGCGGAATAGCTAGTTTGGGGGGCTTCTACTTATCATACTGGTAAGTATGGTTGTATCGAAACAGTGGCATTAAATCCCCCAAATATGCCAGCAGCAGACATGAAATTTTAACAGCAATAACATATGAACATATCATAGCAATCATGATAACTTAAATACAGTAATATGCATACACATAATACCTGTAATAGGGTCATGCAAGATCTGAAAACAATATTTTAAGCAGTGTCATTTTCCTATTTTTGTTTAGTTTTTTTTTTTTAATTATATAATGGAAAGAAAAGTTTACAACAATTGAAAGACAAAGAATAGGTGGAGGTGGGGGAGGTGGCGGTAGTTCTGAGCGAAATTAGCAAGCAAAATAGTAATAAATGACTATTTAAAAGAACCTCCTTCATTCAAGGGAACAATGAGGTTGGTGTAGGTGAGTCAGCTGGGTGTCAGCGGACAGACAGCTGAGTGACAGCAGCTGAACTAACGCAACGCTTCATTTCTGACTGCTCACGCCCCAGCAACCATAAAAAGGAAGTAATTCATGTTTAAATCGGAGTTTCATTTTTAGGGCCAACCGAGGCAGCAGTCAGCCAGGCCAAATTGCCAGTCAGGCCAATGGGGAAAGTCCCGGTCGTCAAGACGCACGGTTCAGCCATGAATCCAATCCTTTTAGAAAGGCGAGGGTGCACTGGGTGCTGAGTAGGTAACATCCTTACCATTATCTGAAGAAATGTAAATAAAGTAATTAAAGAAACTACATTTATTAAGCTGCACTCTGAAATGCAGTTTTTTATTTATTCATCACCTTATGAGTTAACGTGTACTTTATATAGTACCTTTCAGTAAATTATGTGTCTAGACTAATTCCATATAGTGTGGCACCCTGAATATGAGACAACTTCAGTTAAAATGTGCTTGATGAATCATTGTCATGAAGCCAATCACTGCCAATCATTACAGGAAGCTGTCATTAGTGTTTTTATAACACCCGAGATTAGAGGGCAATCATTTGTATTCGATTTGCATGCGAGACGTGTCAGACACACACTCATTATGTCTCTTAAAACCCTTGGGAGTGTGGTGGGGGGGGGGGGGGGCTGGGGCAGCAACTTGGCATGTATATTAATAACTTGACAACGTGGCGGAAATATTGGTCCCCAAAACGAAAAGAGATAAAGCTTGTATATTCAGAATGAATGCCTTTCGGACAGTTGGATTTAAGAAATGGGTGGTGCATGTGAACAATTTTGGAAAGATTCTCCTCCACCCTCGTCACATAGGGAATCCTATAATAAACTACAAAAGCACAACAACGGCGCTGATTTTGTTTCTTACCAATGTCCCCCTTTTTGCAGCACTACCGAAGCAACTATCCTCAGCAGTCCCTGCACAGAACTCTGGTTAAGTGTGATAGACAGCAACAGATTGCATTGCAGCCCTTGTACCTGAAGCTCTCTCTAAAGCACTGAAGGGCTCTATGATTCACTCTGTGCCACTTAGAAGCCCTACAGCAGTAGAGCCTGGCTGTAACCTCCAGCTCTAGTCCGAGATACACATGCAGAGAAGGATTTGGCTACCGTTTTCCCTGGCTTTTTAGCTTTATTTAGTTATATTAAGCTATATTATTTTAACAACTGGGATTTCTATGCACTTGCATATACTGTAAGCTCAATGACGCGTGGATATTTTATGAAATGAAAATTGTTACTTTTGATAGTGGAACCAAGGCAATAGTTCTGAAAGGATCTGGCTGAACTTTAATAGCAAGGCAAAGAAAGTATCCAAGTAGCAAAGTCTTTGACATTCAGAATGATATTACTATATTTCAGTACTTAACGTTACATGAGTTAATCAACGTGATTAACCAGTGAAACGACCAAATAGACCGATTGTTTTAACATCAAAAACGACCAATATTTACGTTCAGTTAGAACATCATTTTACAATTAAATGGCATAATATTTATAATAAAATTGCAATTATAATTTTAAATATATTGATCAAAATGTCCATATTCTCTGTTTCAGGAACATACTACGATATGAAATTTACCACGAATATGTGACTACCGGTATATTATAAAAACTAAAATATTGCCGCCACAGCAGCTGAATGGGCGTGACCTTTCAACTTCTATAGTGCGGATGTCCCGAGCTTTCACGCATCCACGCTGTTGTTGGTAAGTAATGTGAATGTTGTGAAACTCAGTTTTATGATTCTTTGGAGTTTTTGTTTTTGACAGGGTTGTAATTATTTTACTTTTGAAATGTCAGTATACTAACATAGAAATGAATGGAGCAACCGTTTCTTTTTTGCAGCTTAGGAAATCAGCTATTCTCCCGATTTTTCTTAAAAAATGGCTTCAGAGGAAGCAAAAAGGAAACTAAAAGAATTGGTGGCGATAGGACAAAAATTGGCAGAAGAATTGGCAAGCAAGAAGTTAAAAAAATAACCGCCCCATAATTGTTTCACCTTTGACCCTAATGTAGACTACCTAAGGTTATGTATTTGGTCTGCTCAGTAGAAATGTGTGTACCATAATGTTGAATAAAACGTTTTATCAGCATGGACAGTGCAAAAAAGGCTGCCATTGACTAAAACTGTGAGTGGCAAGGTGCGATGGAGGAACAGGAACCTTTATGGCTCCCTCTCACCTTGATTTGCAAGAGCTCGCTCAACATCCAGTGAGTACAATCAAATGCCTATGATAAAATAATTTCTTAATTAATGTTTGTATTTTCACGTAATCACTCCGAAGCTCTGTTAGGAGTCGTACTCCAGTTTTTTGGGCGATCATGAGAGAAGAAAGCAAGTTAATGTCACCAAGACTGCCCTTGTCAAGTACAAGAGGGGGTGAACTTTTCTGCTTCCCCTACTTGACAGAGGAGAAAGACCGCTATGGTTAAATGTACAAACCTATATTTTTCAGTGTGATAAAATGAATATCCTTGTCAGATTTAAATATCTATTTGATTTAAAGACTTGTCTACATGTAAACCTCATCTCTGTAGCTCCAAAACCCCGAAAGAAAGTGAGGAATTCCATGAGGATCCCATCCCTGAGTCTGAAGATGTTGATGGTGCCTGTCTAGGTAAGTGTACACACACACGCACACACACACACACGGTATAACACCAAGTCAATTAAACTTCAGGGATGTCAATCTGTCCAGTTACGAAGCACAAGGGATTGTGAAGCAACAGTAGTAGACTTGTCAATTTGTCTTTGTTTGACCAGTAGGGCAGCCAATCATCAAAACGCTCCTTTGTGGCGTTATTGGAATTGCAAATCGACCCATTTTGACGTTTACATAGGATAACATTAGACATAAAAACACGCCGTTTTTAACTACCGATCTTCCGCAAGACTTAAAACCCACCTCTTCAGAATCCACCTTGGTATCTCGGCCACCGACCTCTCTACCTCATAGCACTCATCCTACAAACAGAAGTCCTGTATAACAATCCTTTATTTTCTGTCTATCCTCCTTTCCTTAATTGTAAAAAAACAAACAAAAAAAACTTTTTTATTTTTGCTCCGTTAGATCAGCTCTTAGAATATTACGAACTTTGCCGGTATTTATTTATTTATTTTTTTTTAATAGGAATTTATTCAGTAGCTTATACTGAAAAATGCATAAGGTAAGTAACCATGGTGACATTCTATTGGAATTTAGTTTGCTTACAATAACTGGTGTTCAACCGGTTCAACTGTTGACAAACCTATTGAATTTAAGTCGCGAGTCTGCTAAATGAAGTTAAATTAATCTGGCGCGGGCGCCCTATGCATAATGCCGGTTGTCCATTGCGTTGCATTGGTTGCTGGATTTAAGAGTTCCTTTCCGACACGTAATTATAATAACAGGTTAATACGTGGTGGGAAACCATCGTTAGGAGCAACGGTGCGCTATCGAGGTAGGAAGGCAACACTTCCTCCTTTGACCGATAGGAGCGCGCGACGTTAAAACGCTCTAATGGGTCGTTTTCAGAGACATGCAAAATCGACCTATGCGGACGTATTTATAGGATGACCAGTCTGAAGTTAATTCTCTGAGTACTCATCCTAGATTTCACTGTTTCCATAGCAGCCAAGGGTTTCACTTACAACACCCAGTGCATTACACTTAAGCTAAAAATACACCAGAGCCATAGCATTTTGCTCTTCCCTGACCCAAAAACAAAATTAAACTCTTAAAAAGTATGAATTTAGCAGTAATTCATCTAAAGTATTTAGATGTAGGTAGAGATTATGTAGCCTGGTTTAACTCTCCATTAAAAGTTTTTGGTGATAGAGGCAGTGCTAAAATTTGTCAATAAAATCAAATGATATTAGCAGGCATTTGGTGCTGTTGGCATGAACTGAACTAGCCATACTCTGACTAGCTAGGCGTTCTGTTCACGTTTTGAATTCAGAGCACCCAGACTGATATGCAGAGTGGAACAAATTGTAGAGGTGGAGCTTACAAAAAACAAATGATTTTTCAAGGCTAGGGATTATGCATCTTCCTCAAGAATAGTTACAGGTATAGTCCCATATTGCTAAAAGCACGGGAGGACAGATATTTTTCACTCAAAGCTAAAAGTAGCACACCTTTGCATTACTCACCTGAAACTCATGTAACATGGCTTAAAAGCTCACAACACTTCCTTCAGGGCCCATATCTCCATCAGCTCTGCCTGCAGATATAGCCGATGCAGTCCTGTTAAATGTTTGGGATGAAGGACCTCTTCTCATTACCTCACATGTTCCTATGCACCCACACAGAATAGCCATGAACTACAAGTAGCCTGCGCAGCTATTGTTCAGCCAACACAAGAGTAACATTAGCACATGGGAGTGGATCTTATGATTAATTCAGCTCTGGAGGATCCAAGGCAATTAAATGTGTAATTCATTATGAGGTGCATCCCGCTGAATTGTTAACAGGCACTCACTGGGGAGGAAGGTGAAATTCATTCTCCTCAGTAGATTTACACAAAAATAATATGACATAGTATATGAATATAATACTTTTTATTAACATCCACCCCAGTCTTTAAAGTCCAAATGTTGTGTTAAAAGGCATTTGTGTGTAAGGTATCTCTAACAACCTTAAGTGTCAAAGATTGTTATATACAAGCACAGCATAAATACTGTTTACAATATTCAGATTGTCGGTATTGGCCACAATTTTAAACATGGATTTAAAAAGTACAAAAATATTCAAAAAGTATCCCTTTTACAAATAAAATTTTCAGATTAAAAGTAATTGACTCATTAAAATTGTATTCTCTCATGCTTTTCTATTAGAGAAACAATTTATTGTATAGCTGTATTTGAAAAAAAAAAAAAAAAAAAAGCATTGCATGAGATTATTTAGGGCTTCAAGTTTTATCCTATACATTTTATCAGATTAGAAATAGCTCTAGTGAGGTGATACAGTATCATCAAATTAACAAAATAAAAGTGTCAGGGTGACAAAATACCTCCAGTATGTATATACAGTATTACTATACAGTATATACAGGTATGTACCATATATGAAACAAACGACTTCTGCTACTGAAAGTGACTTTACACGCATTAATATATGTCATCTGAAATCTTCTGGGTACCAGAAAACCTCCAGCCATGAATATTTAATAGCTGCAAGCATCCACTGCAATGTGGAATTTTGGGTAATACTGTTCTTCACTTTTCTGTGTAACTTTTAACCAAGTCAGTTGAAAGTAGGAGCCTAGTTTCTAATATCAGTGACAAGAACTTTAATAAAAAAAAATAACAATAAGAGTAGAATTGTGAGTTTGAAAAAGTTATGTATTATTTTATTCAGATGTAATTTCAGATAATAGGTTCATTGGTAGATCTCTTACACTAATTGATAGTCATACACACATCTATTTTTGTACTGTAGAGTTGGCCCACTACGAGCTCTGCAGTATGTGGAACAACTAACATCCAAGTTATACACTTTTTTGAATGACCTCAGTTTAAAAGGTAAAATAAAGTGTACTTCACGTGGTCTTGAAAACCATCACATGATATAAGCACATGGAGAAGTAAGGAAGCGGTACAGTCAAGTACAGAAATAAATCTAATCTAAATAAATCTTTTAAATGATCACTAACACCATCATATACAGTAGTAAGTGCATTCATTGTAGAACAACAATGCCTACTGAGAAATTGAGGGTTGGATTTGTTCAGAAGAAATCATTTTGACATTAAAGTTATTAAATACTGTCACGGCAGTGTATAGGAGTGGTGACCCAAATGCAAACAGGGAGCAGGCAGTGGTGTTCAGGGTTTTAATATAATAATCCACAACGGGAAAACAGAAAAAACAGATAATGTCCAAACTAAAATGCAAGGCCAAAGGCCAGGGGCAAACCTAAACACGGGGGAAACAAAACTTACAGACAGGAAGAGGGCTGGACCAGACACGGGGCACGGCAAGGCAGGAAGGACTAGGCAAGGCAGGAAGGACTAGGCAAGGCAGGAAGGACACCACAAGACAAGCATAACGAACCCACACTGGGACAAGGAAAACACAGGGAAACAGGCAGACACACAAGGGGAACATGGAACAGACTTAGGGGAAAACAAAAGACAAGACCAGGGAAACAGGCAGGGTCGTGACAAAATACTGTCCATTAAGTATAACGCCTTAGTGATAAATGTGTTCTATTTGCTCGGCTGTTCATGCTAACCTCTTCTTTCACACTCTTTTTACACTGTAGGCGGAAAATGCACCTAAAAATGTCAAATCACTGCATGCAGGCCCGGTTCCATTTGTCTATCTTGTAACTCATTTGACATTTGAAAGGACACAGCACCTCAGGAATAATAGAGAGAAAAATGTCTTAAAATGATTTGTAAATACACGAATATGCACATGCATGCAGTTAATTTGGAAACGACTTGCTCATTGGCTGATTGAACAACGCTGCTATTTTGTGTATCACAATCTATTTGTGTGTGGATCACAAATAATGTCTCAAAATTATGTCATTGGAAGAAGGAATAAATGCATGTATTGGTTGATCCACAAATGCAGATTCAACACTTCACATGCAGAATTGCAAATTATATTAATGAGAAATGCACACACAAAGTATCTGTACAAATTACAATTATGTCATTTAGCAGACGCTTTTAACCAAAGCAACTTACAATTACATGGAACAAAGATGCTTAAAGGTAGGCTAACTCTGGGGCTCCAACCCACGACCTTCTGGCTGGGAGTCCAACGCCTAGACCGCTAGACTATCCTGCCTCCCTGATATATTTATGAATAGACATACAGTATTTTTGTACAAATCATAGCACATTTATTTAAATGCCAACTTTCAAGTCAAGAGTAAGGAATTTTGTGTCTGTGGAAAACGCATTCGTAAATCGTGGAATATTTGTGGATCACGACATTTGCATTTACAAATAATTTCGAGACGTTTTTCACTCCATAGAATAACATTACCTGTGAAATGGTCACCCTTTTAACAAATGCACAGATGAGCACAGCAAAATGAACAAAACATGTAAATCAAATTCATGGGGATTCTCATGAGGATCTGTCAGGTTTACTGAGCCACCCCCATACTGTATGGGTTTTCTGGATCCTGTTTTTTTATACTTTGTATATTTATGATTATCTTTCAATGTTGATTCCATTGCTTAGAAAAGCTCAAAATCCTGCATTTCATTGGGAGCAACTACTTCTACCTGTTAAACTGCTACTGTGTTTTAAAGAGACACAAGCTAGATTAGTGACTAGTGTCTGTGGCTGAAACCGGCATTACATTTACATTTACAGCATGAAGCAGACGCTTTTGTCCAAAACTACTTACAATCAGTACATTTGTCACCAGTTCTCCTAGAATAATGACAGCATTATGTCATCATGGTTACTTCACTTTTGCATTTTTCAGTATACATTATTCAATATATTCCTATAAAAAAATCATCATAGAATCCCCCAAAAAGTAATTAATGGCTAGCAGCCTAAATACCGGCAAGTGCTTAATATTCTAAGAGCTGATCTAACAGGAGAAAGGAGGATTTTTTTTAGTAGAGGAAAGGAGGATAGACAGAGGATAAAGGATTTATGTTAGTGGGATTAGCTGGAGAGATTGGTGGTCGAGGTAAAGGTAGATTTTGAAGAGGTAGTGCGGAAGGTCGGTAGTGATTCTTCTGTCCCGATTGCTGTGGGAAGCTCAGCTTCCAAGGATGCTTAGGAAGCTGGCCTTCCTAAGCATCCTTGAGCAAGATGCCTAACCCCCATCTGCTCCATGTAATAACAGAGTAAGTCGCTTTGGATAAAAGCATCTGCTAAATGACCTGATTGTAAGCAGTGTCTTAAATCGAACGTGGGCTGAAATGGGGAGCCAGTGAAGGTCTTGGAAGAGGGGTGTTACATGGGAGAACTGTGAGTTGAATACTAGACGTGCTGATGCATTTTGGATTCGTTGTAAGGATCAGGTAGCAGAGACCGGTAGTCCGACGAGTGGAGAGTTGCAGGAATCTAGACGGGAGATTACCACAGCTTGGACCAGGAGCTGTGCCGCTTCTTTTGTGAGGAACGGACTTATCCTTTGTTGTTTTCCCAAACTTCTGTTGAGAGTTGAGTTTCAAAAATTAACAGTTTTGAAATTTAGGGTTCTAGGGTCACTGTTACTCAATCAAGGACTGTACCTTTTAAATTACATTTGATTTGATGTAAAATCATATTTGTCAGATTCTATTGCTAAACCCCTTCCCCAGAGACGGATGTCTTTCTTCCTGTTAAGAAGTACACAAGTTTTCTCTCTTTCTCTCTGTGTCTTTCTCTTCTTTGCTACAAGCCCTCCCTGACTTATTCCCTTGGCTTAGGTGCGCTGGGCCACCAGATCCATCATCCCGCTTCAACCTGGCCTCTGTCGCTGTCTGATCAATGATACCACTAATAATAACTGCCACACTGTCACCTTGTTCTCATCACCCGACTGGCACCGCCAGGGGCAGCTTTCTCCAGATTGGCTCGCCAGATTAGGACTCTATTAGAAAAGCTATTTACCTAGTATTCCCTCCCGAGGCTGTCCCTCACTTTATTTGTCTGTCGAACGAATCCACGGAGGGCATTATGACCTTTTCTCAAAGTGAGAATTTTTTTTTTTCTATGCATCGGTTGAGAGGCATCTCATAAAATTTGAATGTGTGTTCATTTCAGAGCGCCAGTGCATTGTGATGCGAACTTAGTGGCCTTGCGGGTTGGAGTGACAGCCCTGACGTTGGAAGGTTGTGAGTTTAATCCCTGGCTAGAGTCGCATAAAACTGCATCTCTACATTAAAGAGACTACAGGTTGAGCCTTGTGATAGACTATAGCGTCCTGTCTGGAGGGTGTACACCAATGTGCCTCGTGGGGAAAAAAACAAGAACATGCAGGAAAAAAAATGCAAATATCTAGTCAGCCAATCATGTGATAGAAACGCAATGCATAAAAGCATGCAGACATGGTCAAGAGGTTCCGAGGTTGCTAAATGTTGTCAAAATTGAGTGATGAGAGAATGAGAATGGCCAGGCTGGTTCAAGCTGACAGGAAGAGACAGCAACACTTTATTAGGCACCTAATACATTTGCCCCTTTTTCTAATACATAAAAAAGGGGAAATGTATGTTAAATAAACAAATAAAATGGCAACTGAGTGTATGTGCTGTATTGAGTAACTTCTGAGGCTCACAATATCACTGCATAGAGGTTATGGCCTTACGTACAGTATATCCAACTTTTCATAGTGGAAGGATCATTTGTTATTTGGCCAGAACACACCTCCACGTAACCACCCACCTCTCTCTTAAAGGTTAGGTCAGGGGAATGACACTTCTATTTCTGTTTACGTGATGTGCAATCCTACAGTACTCCTACAGACAAGGCTATTACAATGCTGGGCTCCACAATAGCTGTGGTTGGGAGCAAAAGAGAGCTCAACCCCTTAGCTTAGCTCCTATATACAGCTTGTCTTTGCGGCATGATAAGAGGGAGAGGTCGTGTAAATCGTCCGACCTGGCACCCCAGCCCATTACAGCACTCACTTAAACCATTCATTAGAGCAAGAAGACCTAGTGCCTTGTCTATCCCTGCACTGCCAGCACCGCTTTGCCATCAATCACTGAGTTCTAGAAGAACAAAAGTCGTCTTTTCCCCTGAAACAACAGGATGGGAGCCCGGATGGAGGCCCGGATGGGACACTAGACATTTTATTCACACGAGAACGGGGCTGGGAATCATCAAGTGTTGAAGCTAAACATGTTATTTCAGTAATAATTTCACATGGTGTGTGGGGCCTTTTGTGTAAAAAGTACAAATACAAACATCTTTTTACTAAGCTGGTGTGATGAACCGTGGAACCCTTAATGGCTATGGTGAGTGTTATACATTAGATTTAAAGCGATGGGGACGATAGAGGGTCATTTGACAAAATACGGCTCTGTAGCTGCACCAAAAGCAAAGATATTTAAATAAATACAAATTATCTATTACGATAATTGTACTCCCTGTCTCTCAAATTTCCCACCGGACGACAAAAGTATTTCCAATTTTCAATGCCACTCTGCCCTTAAGAGGAGACAAAAAATTACTAGAGTGAATCGTGTTTCTGGCAGTCCATTATCAGACCAGCTTCTCCCCAGGTTATTTCACTGGCAAGCGAATAATCCCGATAGACCAAATGGAAAAGAAAAATGTCATATTTCCTCCACCGCTCTTTAATTCATGAGGTCTCTGCCTTATCACACTGCTGAGCCCTGACCTGTTTTACTTTCTGTAGGCGTCCATTGTGTGTGTGTGGGTGTTCTCCACCCTGGTGGACTGTGCTATTCTCTTTCCTAGCTCTGCGTAGCCCAAGGTCCCCCTTCCCCATCTCCCCAAGGGGCTGATAACACTGCCCACACACAAGAGGGTTGGGCGGGATAAGGCCCTCTGAATTTAGAATTGTTCTTCCTGAAGTTGATTAGTATTTCACTTCTTCACTTTTCCCCACCTGTGGCAAAGGGAACGCAGTGGCCTGACGTGTTTCGCATAATTCATACCTCAACCATGGTGGCGTATCTGTATGTAATTGGCCAAATTATTATGAATCTGCATGAGACGCCATCTATTTAAAAATACAATAAAAAGAGCACCATCCACCAGGCTTTTTAACTTAAACTTAATATGAACAGATATCCTGATTTTTCAAGCTCTGCCTTCTCCATGATTTGCTTTACTTTTACATATCAGTCTGGAAACATTCCACTGACCAATCAGCATCCAGGTGGGTACTTTAGTCTGTGACGACAGCAATTACATTAAGTAAGTGCATGCGTTCGGAAAATCAGCCCCAAGTGGGTCATTTTGATCATGCTTATTGGTTGAAATTGCTGTTAATGATTTGACTAAAACCTATTGGCCACACCTGGCTAACAAATGGTTTTCAATTGCGAATTCCCAGACTTAAAGTGCAGCAAATTATAGGATAGTTTTATTAGGCTAGTGTGCTTTGACTGATCTTTTTTTCTTTTTCTTTTTGTGGTTTCAGGTGCTTTAATATCATACAAATGTTTGTTTTCACCTCCCAGTGTTACAGTCCTGGCCGTACTGTAACTCCTGTATTTCCCTTGTGTTTTATTTGTGTTTCATTGTTTCCCTTTTCCCTGTGTTCCTGTTTCTCTCCCGTGTCTGTCTCTCCGTGCATGGGTCTCTGTGGTGGGCGTGGCATTACTCACGGTCCTGATTACACTCATCCAATACTTCTCCTGATGGCACACCTGTCATCTATCTCCAATCATCACTGCAGTATATCTACCCCAGACTCCCAGTCACTTGTCACCAGTTTGTTCCATCAGCTACCCTGTTAGACTATAATCTAGAATTGCTTTAGTAGGCTGTCTTTTCTGATTTACTCATGTATGTTTTCCTGTGATTTGTCAATCTTCTCTGTGCCCAAGAATCATGATACCTCCCTGCCTGCTCCTTGGATATCAGTCTCTACTCGTCTACTACAGTATAGGCTACTACTCGTCAGCTCTGGACAATGCCAGCGCAGTTAGCCTCCCCTGCATCCCTATTCCCTTTTACAAATAAACCCTTTTTTTGAAACCTTTTCTGCCTTGTCTGTTTTTGGGTCTACATCCTACGTATCCTGCATATCATAACACCCATGCAAGTTAGGCCAAACTAATAATATGTAATGAAAAATAAAATTACATCAAATCACAGTGGGTTAGTTGCACCGTGATTTAATCTAATCTAATTAAAGTTAAATATAAAATAATTAAATAGAGCACTGGATTGCGGATCAGCGGATGCGGATCCATAACTCATAGGCTTGAACACGGAGGATGCAGAAAGCTGCCAAATAAAGACGCGGATGAATGATAGATCAGATGTCAGAAGGATTGTTTAACGCTGTCGTATGCACAACTGTGTTCGAAACTTAAACTGGATAATTTTTTGCCTTTGACCTATATGAATTTATTGTAATGGAATAACTGGCTAGGGCCATCTTTTCATCGTCTGTCTTGACTTTAATGTGGATGGAATAACATTTTCATTAACATTTATATAATCCATATCCTAAAAATGTTTTGCAGAGGGGACAGAATCAGATTTGATATTCCACATAGCTAGTGTGGAATATGGCCTGGCTTAGACATTGCCTGACTAAAATCTTCATCAATCAAAGAAGGCAGAACAATGTTTAAAATTTTGGAGGCACAGTTAACAGTACAGCACCCATTTGTCTTGTCCTTTATTACTTCTCTCTCCATTTACATTGCTTGGACAAAGAAAAGTGATGTGGGGAGCAAGAGGAAATAACAGAAGAAGAAAAATAAGGAATGGAAAAAAGGAATTAGAAAGACACACTGGGTTGCTGAAGTCAGAGAAGTTTAAAATAAGAATATTGGAGGATGAGACGGTGACGGCAAGTAAAGAAACACAAAGTGGTTGAGAGAGAAAAAAACAGGAGGTAGAGAGAACACAAAAATGCCACATATACACTACACATACAACCAGATACTGATCCTTGTGAAACGATGGTCACAGGGAGGTCAAGTAGTTCGGTCCATCAGCACATCAGAACAGCATAGGCTCTCAAATGGCCTGGTTCCTCCCTTCCTTGCCAATACAGAGTGATGACGGCCTTGTCACGGATAAAGTCCTATCTACTGGTCTGATTTGTGGCCGGCAAGGCAATTTCAATACCCGTCTTTGGCCTGATAGATGAGGCTCCTCTTTGATAAAGGGCCAATTTGCCATGGGGCCAATAGGGATGAAACTGCACAAGTCGTCTTTATTTTGTCGCCTCCTCAATCCCTAGCAAAACAACGTTAGTGGGGGGACACAAAACGTAAAGCAGGAAGAGAAAAAGAAGGTTTAGATTGCTGTGTTGCATCTTAACTGAGACCAGAGACCAGACACCACAGTTTAATACATGAAATTCAAGTGAGGGGTTTTATGTGGGACAGGACCAGACAACTCCGGATTACACACAGAATGCTAACTATTCCAATCAGTTTGCCTAATTCAGTTAGCCTTGCAAGCCAGGGGAATCTCATGAGATGAGGAGTTTAATCACGCTGTGGGCCAGGCCTGCTATGCTATGGTTACACATAGCAGGAGTCTTTGAATGCATAACCTGCCTATTGTCTCTATCTGAAAATAAGCCTGCCAGCTCATAAGAAACCAGGATGTTACTGCATATTAAGAGGTTAGCTGCTCGTCGTCTCCCTGGTGATTGTATGGTTACTTAACCCAGGTGTCACCTCTTGGCATGGTGAGCAATAATAATAATAACACACATTCATATGCAAACAACTCATGTGTGCGTATGTCTTTGTGTTTTCTTTCGAGGCGTTTGAAGCAAAACACTCTGTATTCTCCAAGCAGCAGCATAAGGGTTGACATTAGCACAAAGAATTGAGACTGATTATGTTTTACGAATGTCGCGTTGAATAACAGCACAACTTTGCTTTCATTTAAAGCCCATGTGAGCCAGTGCTGGCATATTGATGAGATAGAGAGAGAAAATAATGATACTCCCTATATTGTTCTGTGATTGCACCACCTGTGTTTGTTAGAGTGGCAGCATAATAAATCAAAATTGAGCATCACAGAGAAGGAGCCGGCGCCTTTTTGACTCCCTCATTGTGCACCGAACAATCACTTTTTCCTTTTTAGTTCACTGGCTAAGCCTTGGACAGAACTCGACCTCACTGCGAGGCCTTTTACCAGGGCTTTGTTGTGTTGTGTAATATTTTCTTAGCCACAGCGGCTGCTTTCAGTGGAGAATACACTTCGCAGCCTGTAATGTGCTGATTAGTTTAAAGCTCCTTAGAGCTGTTCTGCTGATCAGATGAACAGGGCTCTGTGCCCCCAGTCTGTGTTAAACACCCTAACATCACCGATTTAGTCCCTTTAACGTCAGAATTAACAAATTAGCATATTTTACACAAAGTGGAATAATCTTACATACAGTCCAAGAGTTTTGTCCTCTTAAATCCTGTTAAGCTTCTTTTATGTGCTTGTATGTTTCATTTATCTGTTTTTTACTTTGATAGCATCTGACAAATGCTTTTTTTCCCTTTTTAATTTCTTTATAGTTGTTGGAGATAAACCCAACTATAATTAAAGTAAATATGCAGCTATTCAATTTGAATGCAAAATAAACAAATACATTGCACTCTCTTCAGAGAAAGGTCATTGACAATCGGCATCACAATGAACAAAAAGGAATTGTTGTGTCCCTGGGAAAATCTGTTTTAAAGATAACTGTATCTATATATGAACATCTTATAATCTTGCCCCAGTAAAGAAATGCAGGGTCATTTTAGATGCCTGTGCGTGATGTTTTTTTACCATAAAGTGATGAAATTAAATTTCCCATCATCCAGTTAATCATTTTGACTTACAATTGGAGAGAGGAGAAGGGACTCCAAGTATATTTAAGAGGGATGGGTGCATTTTAAATAAGGGTACCATATGACAAGCTTTCCTAGGGGGGTGTAATGCTCTATAACAGTGGTTCTTAACTGGGTTCGATCGAAAACCAGGGGTTCGGTGAGTCAGTCTTAGGGGTTCGGCGGAGGATAAGACACACCCGACTCATATGATTCGTGATGACAC
>JAOEHI010002434.1:0-11674 GCA_025447815.1 Percopsis transmontana
CAGTTCTGAAGGCGAAAGGGGGTCAAACACAGTATTAGTATGGTGTTCCTAATAATCCTTTAGGTGAGTGTATATACCTGTATAGCCAAGCCAAATAAGAGACCACTGCATATTTATATATATATATTTATATACTTTTTTACATTTTTGAGATTTCTATTATATTTACTCTAAAAATGTTTCCATGGTCAGTAGCAAACTGTAGTAGTAGTATGTTTTGCTTAGCTTATTTCCTAACATTGTCTGTCTTTTTGTTTTCTGTTGGCTCGTTGCTGCTCTTGTGCGACAAGTACAATTCTGATTCATCATGTAAATATTGTCTGTGTTTTCTAAGTCTTAAGTGCTGATGATTAACATCGAACCCACTGGTTGTGTTTTTGCCACAGTGAAGGCTAGGCACAGGTCCCGCATGTCCCTGGGGGAGATGCGGAGAAACAGCACTGCGTTGGCGAAGCTATCAAGGTAGAGGTTAGGAGGGACACCTCCACAATCTCTCTGAAATGTATAGATAATAAAATAACAACACAATATATAAAAAATATATTATTTTAAAGTTTAGAAAGGGTGTGACCTAGAGATGGAAGCACATTGTGTGTATAGTGTATGCATATACTGTACATGCAGGTTAAAACAGGTCATAAGGAATTACGATTTAAAATATAATGCGAAATGTGTTACATTCACAGCAACAGCATGACACTGGATTTCTCGTTTGATCGCACCGACGAGATACCTATTGATGTGTTTGAAGATATTTTTAGCAACTATGAAAAGAGAAAGTAAGTCACATTACAGGTGGTTAGAGTGGTCGACTCCCAGCCAAAAGGTCCTGGGTTCGATCCCTAACATGCCTGACCTATCTTACCTGTAAGCATCCTTGAGCAAGATGCCAAACCCCTATCTGCTCCTTAATACTTGTAACTGTGCTCACTAGGGATGGGGGTAAAATAGATTCATGTGAGCAATTTTTGTATCATCAGGTTGACTAAAATATTTCTTCTTTTTTTTTTGCCTGATAAAAAGTCAATGTAATCTTAGTGGGAGTGAATTAATGGTATCGTCTAATCGCATCAACTACATTCTGTTCTATTAGGTCATGGTCATAAAAAAAACAAAAAACAACAATGGCAGACACAGATGGACCTGTGGAACCCGAACCCCCGAAAAGCAAATGTATGGGAAAAATGTATGAAAACAAGTTTCCACAAAAACAATCGCAATACCGTATCGCAATATCTATAGAATCGCAATACATATCGTATCGGCACTCAGAAATCTTTGAATCGTAAGGTCCCTGCCGATTCCCACCCCTAGTGCTCACTGTAAGTCGCTCTGGAGCTTTTGCCACATCTATTAGGCTCTGCCAAGTTTGGTTATCGGTCATAGTTTATGTTTTGATTTTGTTCCCCACAGGAAGAGTCGAGGCAGCCGGCAGAAGCAGCTGATTCCAAAGGTAATGATGGGTAATTGTGTC
The DNA here is from genome assembly GCA_025447815.1 of Percopsis transmontana. NCBI lineage: Eukaryota > Metazoa > Chordata > Actinopteri > Percopsiformes > Percopsidae > Percopsis > Percopsis transmontana. The sequence goes on from JAOEHI010002434.1 coordinate 1,475, forward strand.
TGTCACAGGTTCCGTGTTTACAGACCTTCTGATTCTAATTCAGCAAGTTTGCTCAGAAGCTATTACATTTACAAAACCCTAATGCCACCGAGGTGGCTTTTGTATAGCGTGGACTAGGGGTTTGCCTTCATGGGCAAGAGGGGGGTTTGCCAAGCTCCACCCAATATTGTTCTGTATTCACATTGGGAGCATTACTAAAGTCCGGCCCCTTTTTTGCCAGTATGGACGTGAAATAGGTCTTAAATTGCATTCATAATGGTCTTAAATGTTAAACTTGTTGAAACCTGCAGAAAACCTGTATTTGTCTCCGCTTTTGTGGTAAATTATGTGTTTGGGCTTTCTATTTTCACTCATTCCTTATTTACTCATAATCCTATTCTTATATAATTTTCCTGCCATTATAACAATTCTCTTATATGGAAGTCAAGCAGCTTGCAGTTCTTTTATATTGTTTCTCACAGAACCTCATGAATGTGCAGTCCCTCAAACACATTGTCAGCCTCACCGTGCGAAACCACACGACCACAACTGTCCTCTATCCTCACCAGAGGAAGAAGACGCCAAGTATAAATGCCCAGTTCCAGGTTAGTCTCTTCTATATTATGATGTGTTGCTTTACCATACTTTCAGTTCAATGTGTTACCGAAAAAGTTATTTAATATTTCAACTGATCAATATATAATACCTGAATAAAGGAAACACTTAAAATGATGTATAGTTTGTTATGATTTTTATTTAATTTTATTGGAACTACATTTCAATTTGATTGTACAATAAGCAGGACTTATGTATTACAGGCATCACTAAGTGAACTGTTGAAGACTATTGAAAATGCTGAGCCGTTCTTCATTTGCTGCATTCGCTCCAATGCTGAAAAGGTTTGTTGTCTCTAACCACAAATCATTATAGTCATCTGTAACACTATAATGGATCACATAACACAATCCAATGCTTTTGTGACCCTGTGCAGAAGGAGATGCACTTTGATGATAAACTCGTTCTTCAGCAAATCAAGTACACTGGCATACTGGAGATGGTTCGGATCCAGAAGTCTGGCTATGGTGCCAATTACACATTTACGGTGGGCTGTGGGCTTCATCCTGTTTTAGTAGTATTATCAATACTTGTCTGATGATTCATGTTAATTTATTTGTCCATTTAACAAACAAGAAACCAGAGACAGCTGAAACATTTGTGAGATAAATCACATTTTACCTTACAGAAACCTTAAATATCAAATTTACATTCACAAAGAAACAAAAGGGGCCTGGGTTTAATCTTGACATTGTGCAGTAATTGGGATTAAGTATTTTTCTCTTAATTACGAAGGAGTTTGTTGAGAAATTCCGAATATTGCTGCCAAAAGGAGCTAGAGCAGCACCAGAAGACATCGCAAAGCTGTTCCAGAAGATAGGCCTGGATAAAACCACCTACCAAATTGGTAAAACCAAGGTAACGTTAATTCCTCACAAGAAACAGTCACTCCCAATCGCGACTCCCAGCCGTTCTATGGCATGAACGCTCTCTTGCTCATTCATCCCAGGTTTTCCTTAAGGAGCGGGTGAGCCAACTGCTCCAGGACACTCTCAATAAGGAAGTGATGTGTCGCATCATCACCCTGCAGCGCTGGTTCCGGGCTTGTCTGATCCGAATGCACTACCTGCAAAGGAAGGACGCTGCCCTGCTGATACAGGTGAGACGGACATATCTAACAATTTACAGACACATGGGAATATAGAATAGCAGATTGATGCTGTAGAATACTGTGCGTAACTGCCTACAGGTTAGAGTTTGGGGGTTGTGACCCAAAGGTTGCCTCGCTGAAAAACCTAGCCAGGGAAGGTGAAGAACACCCAACCCCTCTTGTGTTTCAGAGGAGCTGGCGTGAGTATTACGAAGAGCACGGTAGCCGAGCGGCCACAGTGATCGAAGCTGCCTGGCGGACGTCACTGAAGAGGGAAGAGAACCTGAAGCAGCAGGATGATGACAACGCTCCGGCCCAAAACCGACCTGGACGTCAGAGGTATCCAGTCGTAAAGGCAAACGAGGGCTCTCGAACTCCCAGGCAAGGGAGTGGCCCTCCAAACTCTTAACAATGAAACGATGAATGAAACAATGAAATGTTTATGCCGTTGGTGTCTTCTCCCTATTTAATTCAGTATTCAAACAGGTCAGATTATAAATGGTCAAAGATGTTCTACACTAGCAATGGCATATGAGAAGTTTGAGACCCCTGGTGTTGACTTGTTGCATTTGGGACTTTTAGGTGTTCTCTAAGGGCTAATACTAAATCCTATACATCCTACATTTTTAGAGAAGTATATTATAATAAAAGAAATAAAAATGAGCACTCTTAAGATCAGTTATTGGCATGTTATTAATTAACAATTCTCATGCAACACAGCCTACAGAAGTTAAAGAGACAGGACAGACAGGAGGTTGTAGAACGCAGTCCAAACAGGGGCCAGGACCCTGCTGGACACAGCACGCTCAGCCAGAAGCCTGGGGGAGGGCCGAAACAGGAGGGCAGGGGGTCCTCACCACCCCACAACAGACCACTCTCCCTCCCCCTGTACCCTCAACCTGGCAGGGATGAAAGCCCGACACATGGCAGCTCTCTCCAACGCTACACCAAGATGGATGGCATCCGAGAGAAGGCAGAGAAATGGAAGGAAAGGCGGAGCGAAGATGAACGCACCGACGACTCGAGTCCAGAATCCCGAAGTCCTAGACGCATGCGGGCAGGAACTTTAAAGTAAGTGCGGATGATACCGATTCAGGTCACAGATCAGTCTTCAACCCACAAAGACGGTCACCACCTGACGGTATAATGCAATCACCAGTAACTGCCAGCATGCGTTTACTTGACACTAACTATGCTCTCTTCTCATTTCATCCCGTATGACAGGAACAAGTCCATGTCCGTTGGCGATCTGTCAAAGTTTCTGTCCTCGGGTTCTGATAGCTCACCTTCTAGACCTGAGGTAACACGTACTGTATATTGTCTGTGTATTATTATGTATAATTGTAACTTTGAATGGAGAGCTCTACTTCACTATTCTCTTTAAACCAAGTTGATAGAAATGGCTTTGAATGGCGATGACATATACAATTGTGTATGCTATAAGCGTACATCCTGCTCTTCACCAACCAATGAATGGAGGCTCCTGGGACCTAACAACAATGGTGTTCTCCCAGTGTGTGCCTCATGACCTTTCCTGGCCCAATTAGGTCAAGGTGCACATGAGGACTAAGCACAGGCGGCACATAGCCTGTACCCGCAGCGGGCTGATGTTTGACTTAACAGGCTCAAAGGACACAGAGTTCTGGAGTTTTCCCCTGCCCCCCATCAGTCCTCACAGTCCCAGCTTACAGACCTCAGCCAGTAGCGTGGATCTTCGGACCCACACATCTCAGGTCAAGGTACTGGCCGGAGGGAACGTTTGACCTACCAAAGCTATCCTCTGCATGCATGCCTGCATAAGGATATGGTCACAATGTGCTGGGTCGTCTGCTGTGTAGCCTAAGACCCTCCAAATATTTGCTGGCTGACTTGAAAAATGGAGCTCATTTCTGACCTTTTTTTTTTTTTTTAACAGAAAAGTAGGCACAGTTCCAAACATTACAAAAGTAATTATTCTAGTATTATATTATATTATATGCTATAATATACTAAATATTATTATAGTATTTTTTTTATGTATTTTTGTCACCTCAAAAATATATTCTTCATTGTGGTTACAATATTTTCAGCCCATTCTTTTTTTTATTTTTATTTATGCATATTGTGGATATTAAAAAACAATGTGTGAAAGGAAGAATGGAGCAATACTTATCAGATACTAACATGGGTATATTGTTATTTGTAATAAATAATGCTGCAACAAGATGCAACAGTGCAAAATGAATTATAGATGCATTTGACCATTTAGTAGAGTTATTTAAATTATGAAAGGTCAGCTGCTGTGCAGTCTGGGAGTAAAGGTTTGCATGACCCAATATTATAAAGTCCCATGTTATGCTTCCAGTGTTAAGCTCCGCTGCCAGTTCTTAAAGCTGCATAGGATAACGTGGCATTTTGGTCGCCAAATCTAGTCAAGGCAACTGCACTGTTTTTGAAAACTGTCATTTTATTTTGAATGTTAAATATCTCAAACTGTGATTCCTCTATGGTGATGAAACGGAAAACGGCCCTTTAGTGAGCCTTTATATTTCCCAAAATAACAATTTGATCAGAAATCCAAGGGGTCTCATGTTATGCTGTTGATTTCAATTGTATTTAGTCATAAAAAGTTGTCCTATGCAGCTTAAACATTTATGCTTGTGATATGAAATGTTGTTTGGTGGTGGGTGAGCAGTGGGATTGCTTTATGGGACTGACATGGCTGTGGTCACTGCAGGGGAAGAAGGACTTACCAGGATGTGGTCAGAACAGGACATTAAAATATAAAGGGGCTTTTCGACTCCCAAAGATTGAGTTGTTTTAATTTAGTTTTAATATCTTGACTCATATCATCTTTGTGTTATCCCAGAAACAGCTTGAGCCTGATGAGACAAGGTTCAGCTATCCTGTCAAGAGCAAGGGTTCAGATCACCAGGACTCAAACGAATCACATCCCACAACTCCTGAAAAGTAAATATTTGTAGCCATTTTATATTAAAGGTCCCCCATCACAAAATATCTTCCTGATGTGTTGTCTGAATGGAGTTAAAAGGGCTGGACTAATTTTGAAATTGGTCTAACATGTCATTTAACCAAAATTATTCCACAAACACATCATATTTTGTTTGTTTAAAAAGAAGAAAAAAAGACACCAACTGAAGGTCAAAGAGAGAAAATGTCCAAAATGACAGTTGGTAATTAGCATGATGTGGGGCCTTTAAGATAAATACTTATTATTTAGACTCTAAAGAGTATTATTATTATTATTCTTTTGCTACTGTATACTTTGAATGGACTTATAAGGAATTGTCTTTTCTCCAGGACTGGGTTTTTCACTAGACTTCTGAGAAAGCGGCCACATAAAGAGTCACCAACATTCGAGTCTCTGCCAGACAAAGAAGGTAGTCCAGTCATCGCTAACAAGTTATTTTCTAAAATGCTGTAAACCATATTCATAACTTAACAACGTGGGTGTGGAGCAAGTCATAGTATTCCCTTTAGCATCATCTAGTGGCTGATGTCTTAATAAAATCTGGTCAGTCTCAAGCGGTTTGATAAACAGCTTTAATGATTTACAAAAGATACGATAAATATCTTTTGTAAATCATTAATTAACAACGATAATGTAAAACAAAGTAAATACACAAACATTTCAGTCACTCAAGTAACTGCTGATCTTGGTGCTCCCATTTTGTTGACTTTAGCTCCCGTGCCATCCTACTCTCCACATCCCTACCGCACGGCTGAGCGTAAGAGTGTACGCCGTAATCTCAATTACCGAATTAGCCGTGCCACAAGGGGTGAACAATGGAACGCTTCTTTCGAGCGAGAGATCACAGACGCCACGGAGCTGCGACACCTGGATGAATTCCTGGGCCAACAGGTAAGCTTGTGTCTGGTGGAGCACAAAGCTATTCTAAGGAGACCTCTCTGTTCTCTTGGGTATATCACTAGTTACTAGATAAAAAATAGTGTTGGTTTTTTTTGTCACTTAAAGAGTACAGCAAGTAGGCTGAAGGTTTATTCAGAAGATCTGATCCAAATGTTATTATTGGAGTTTTTATACGATGTATTGCAGGCAACCATAAAGATCCCACATTTGAGAAGTTTTCCCATTTAGGACCAAGCCCAAATGCGAAGGCTCACACCTATCCTTTTACAGTGAGCACAGATAGCACAACATTGTGGTTAACTAAATTATTACACTTACACATAAACAATTACTATTTCTACTTCTATATACATGAATTAAGTTAATTATTTCCAGTTATTTTTCCTCCATTTTGTGTTTATTAAGTTTACTGTACTGTATTATTTTTTATATGCATTTTTTTTTTTTTGCCAGATGTATTTTTTTCTTATTTTATATATTACCTTTTCTTATTTTTATTTCAAGGTAAATGATCTGAGAATAAGGATGAATAAGTTGTCGCCAACAGAGAGCATCTTCCTCACTGCCACCATGCAGTTCAGAGAGTTCATTAAAAGCATGTACTCAGTCCCGGTCAGTTTAACTGATTTGCTTGATGTTTGTTATTTCATAGGGTTTTAGACCAGTGGTTTTAAAGTGGGGGTCCCACGATGACTATTAAAAAATTATAATTTTAAGATGAAATAATATTACTTTTTATTTTTGTATTTTAATTATTTAAATATTTAGATTATATTTATATTATAATATTTTGTATTTTATTGAATACGATTATTGTAATGTTATGATTATAAGTATCCTGTAAGCATCCTTGAGCAAGCATGCGTAACCCCCATCTGCTCCTTGTAATAAAAGTAATTGTACTCATTGTAAGTTGATAAAAGCATCCGCTAAATGACCTAATGCTATCTTGGATTACGTAGCAAAATGCATATCTTAGTTTTGGGGCATCGTTTGTCAAAAAACACCGATTTAGTCAAAGTCTCCTGGGTAGTTTTCCACAAGTTAGCAATTCTACCGTCTTAATAAACGTTCTATGACCAACAGAAACCTCAGATCAGCTACAAAGACCTGATGACGGCATACCAGAACAAGGTCAACAGTCTAGCACGGCCCAAGGATAAGGCAGAGGTCTCACTGGTCGTCAACCTGTTCCAGTCTGTGCTGGATGGTTTTATCCGAGGAGAAATGAAAAGGGTGGAGGCTGAACCAGTCAAGGTAAATGGGAGAAATTTAGTCGACTTAAACATACATGTATACATCATTGTGGTAAGGCACATATGATAAATATGCAACCCTGTCTTCATTGTTTACTGGACATATTAAGGTGTGTGTGTGGGGGGGGGGGGGGTACTGCAGAATTATTTTTTAATATCTAATATGTTTAAAGAGTAGGCCTAGCACATTTACAACTTTGTCTCCATTGGTAGAACTTTGCAGTGTTTTTTGTGAATCTCTTCTAAAACTGACAGTTTTCTTTCTGATTCCTTTAGTCAGCCAAGAAAGCTAAGAGGAAAAGCATTAAATATGTAAGTTAACATCTCTTAAAGAAAAAAACACGATTGTCACATGAACCATAAAGTTCATGTGTTTAGTAGTCAATCACAATCACAGTATTATATTTAATTGGTCTGTCATGTATTTTCTGTACAGCCGGAAAGCCATTTGGATCATATGTTCAACACGTATCAGGTGAACATTTTGCAGTCGTGCGACGTGTGTGTTTCTTACATTTGGGGAATGGAGAAAGCCTACATGTGCAGTGGTGAGCTCACAAATTTCAATAACGCATAACAGATGTTAAATGAGCCACATTCTGTGCCACAATTTTTTTTCTATTCAATTTTTTATCATGTTCTTATCTTCAGCATGCAAGCTAATATGTCACAAGAAGTGTCTCCTCAAAGTGACCACTAATTGTTCAACACGGTGCGGAAAAAAGGTAGGCCTAAAGGTTTTCCAATCATGACTTCAGCCTGGAACAGTCTACGCCACTTTTAAAATCCTAAACAGTGTGTGAAAACACGGGGCATCTCACACTAAGGTTTTGCATATTAGTCAAAATGCTTTCAAAATGCTGCTTACACTTAAGTCCAGTACAGGAATTGGGTTAGGGATTTGATTGTTTATGGAATGGTATGGAATTCATTTTCTTGCATCTCACCTGCGCTTTCTCCCAAGCCAGTGACACTAACGGTATAACACGAGAACCCTTTGTTTTGCTGATACAACTGTACAATATAAACATAGCTAAGTCTCAAATGATTTTTGCAACTACAGTGGAAAAACTAAAGAAAATCTAAAGGATAGCTTTAAAACAAACAGTGCAGGTATGTTTCGCGACCAACCAGTGCCGCCAATATATCCTGTATGCAGTAATACTATGCAGCTTTAACTATATACCGTATCATTGCTATTATCACTTCTCAATAATGTATTCCATTTCTATATTCTGTTAATTAGACCTTTGTTCATCCCTTGACCTTTTGACATTTGTTTTTTAGGATTACACCAAATCAAGCTCCTGTCTCTTCGGGGTCCAGGTATGTGTCCTCACCAGCAAGGCTAACCCAGTGCCCAAGGTGGTAGAGTTTTTGCTGATACACGTGGAGATGACCGGCCTCTACACAGAGGGCATTTATCGCAAGTCTGGCTCCATTTGTCAAGCCAGAGAGCTGCACCAGATATTCCAAACAAGTAAGTCTTTGTCTAAAAGCTTGTAGCACTGCTCAAAAAAATTAAGGGAACAGTGAATTCTCACATCGGGTCTCGATGAACGAAATACTGTATATTAAAGATCAAAATCTTTACGGTGTAATTTACTGTGTTTATTGTGTAATTCGTTGAGAAAAAAATGACTTAATAATGGTCAATGGAAACCAAAATCAACGATTGAGGGCTGGATTCAAACTGTATGGCTCCCACGTGCCTGTATGCACTCCCTACAACATCTGGCCATGCTCCTGATGAGACGGTGGATGGTGTCCTGGGGGATCTCCTCCCAGACCTGGATCAGGGCATCAGGGAGCTCCTGGACAGTCTGTGGTGCTACTTGGCAGCTTCGGATGCACCGATACATAACGTCCCAGAGGTTCTCAATTGGATTCAGGTCTGGGGAACGTGAGGGCCAGTCAATGGCATCAAGGCCTTCATCATCCAGGAACTGCCTACACACTCTGGCCACATAAAGCTGTGCATTGTCCTGCACCAGGAGAAACCCAGGCCCCACTGTGCCAGCGTAGGGTCTGACGATGGGTCTGATGGGTCATCCCGGTACCCAACAGCAGTCAGGGTACCGTTGGCTAGCACGTGGAGGTCTGTGTGACCCTGCAATGATATGCCTCCCCAGACCATCACTGACCCACCACCAAACCCGTCATGATGATGTTGCATGCAGCATAACGTTCACCACGTCTGTCACATGTGCTCAGTGTGAACCTGCTCTCATCTGTGAAGAAGAACGGGGCGCCAATGGTGGACCTGCCAATTCTGGTGTTCTCTGGCGAATGCCAATCGAGCTGCAGGGTGCTGGGCTGTGAGCACAGGTCCCACTAGAGGACATCGGGCCCTCATGCCACCCTCATGGAGTCTGTTTTTAACAGTTTGGTCAGAAACATACACACCAGTAGCCTGCTGGAGGTCATTTTGTAGGGCTCTGGCAGTGCTCCTCCTGTTCCTCCTGGTACAAAGGTGCAGTTACCGGTCCTGCTGCTGGGTTGATGTCCTTCTACGGCCCTGTCTAGCTCGCCTTGTCTGTGGCCACCACCTGCAAAACCATTCCCTTTTTGGGGGTTATCTTGCTGTTTCCTCTCCAGTGCCCCTGTTGTCACTTTCATTTGCACCAAAACAGGTGACATTGATTCACAATCGCTTATGCTTCCTAACTGGACAGATTGATATCCCTGAAGTTGAATTGACTTGGTGTTATACTGTGATGATTATGTGTTCCCTTAATTTTTTTGAGCAGTGTATGATTAAGCCATTAGTTGTTATTTGAAGCTGATATTATTTATTATTTAAAGACAATAAACAAACATTGAATTAATTCAAATTAATTGTAATTATACTTTGTATTTAATACTAATTTTGCCTTATACCTCAGCTTATTTTGATCTAACTGTGAACTCTTTTGCTATAACAACAGAATTTCCCCTTCGAGGATCAATAAAGTTATCTCATGTTATCTTGCGTAAAATAAGGTGTCTTCTATTTAAATGACAAAGACAGCTTTGTCTCTACAGAAAAGGCGATTGACAAGTCAAAATATTAGAGAACTCCATAGACCACGATGAGGTCTTTGTATCCTGTGTTATGAATTGGTATAGCTCGGTGTTATGCCACTTTGTGTATCTCATACATTTCTTCTGTTTTGTTTCCATAGATCCAGAGGCAGTGAGTCTAGAAAATTACCACATCCATACCATTACAGGCCTCGTTAAACGCTGGCTTCGAGAACTGCCTGACCCCCTCATGACCTTCCCCCTTTACAATGACTTCCTGCATGCTGTGGGTAAGCAAACATAGACTACATTATTGGGGGGGGGGGGGGGGGGGGGGGGGGGGGGGGGGGGGGGGGGGGGGGGGGGGGGGGGGGGGGGGGGGGGGG
>JAOEHI010002435.1:0-11673 GCA_025447815.1 Percopsis transmontana
ACACACACACACACACACACACACACACACACACACACACACACACACACACACACACACACACACCCACACACAGACCAAATCCAAACGTGTGTTTTTAATGTTCCTCCCACAACTCCCGGAAAATATCGATCGTGACAACAGCTTGACTTGCCCTCTCGTTTTCCCCTGCCATCGTTTTATGAATGAGCACACGCGGGTACGGGTTGGTGCGCCCGGGGAGCAATCATTGCAGCGCGGTTGCCAAAACAAACATCTTTAACCGGTTGCCAAGAAGCCATTGAGGTCACTGCTCCCATTGCCCTCAGGGTTGTGTATTTGGCTCCAACCAAGGCCATGTATCCAAGGCCTTTATCCTTAGGCATGTGGCACGGCGTGAGTCTGGGTTTCTGTCACTGTTTCTGTGTGTGTGCATGCTCTTCCTACCACAGGGTGTGTGTCTGCTAGTAAGGGCCTCTTGTCTGTGTTTATTGATGTGGATGCCTGTGGATATCCATTATGACACGCACACAAGGAGGGTGAGGGGTGAAGGAATTAGGAATGTTATTGCAGAGGACAGAGGAACAAGGTTCTCTGCATAATTAGTGTTGGTGTTCGAGCTGCGCGACCAACTTGTATGTATCAATTAAAGAACAAATAAATTGCTTGGAAATGTCACAAGAATCCACCATTTTTTTCAAAACACGTGATAAACAACACATATTGGAGCTATGTTTCATAACTGCAGTAGTTCAAAAACTTTTTGGTTTTTAATTATTTTTAAAGGCGAACTACCACCTATACGGGACTAGGATTTTTTTTAATATAACTGTAGAAGCAAAACATTAATATAAGAAGAAAGCATAAATATATTTGATTATATAAAGAGTATTTTGTTTTAAATGACTGTGTCAACGTGTACCTTTGATGGCTGCAAGGAGCACACAGCTCTAAATTTCAAATTTTAAATCTATTTTATGATTTTACTTTTTTCCTCTTGTAATTCCAAGTACCCCTAGGGGTATAGCTAGGGGAATACAGAATACAGTACCTACTGTGCCCGTCTTCATCATCTCATTTGTCGGTCACGGAACCCCGTTTTTGTTGCCGTAGTTTTCATCATCCTGGTCTACTGTAGAATTGTCTCTAACACATGGGCGAATTGTCTCCGTGGGTGCAGGGGGATTATGCCAGGGCTGTATGGGCATATATACCCCGGGAACACGTTCCTTTGTGCGCGTTTGTATGTGTACACCTCTATATTACTACTGTGTACCGCCTCGCCCTAAGCCACTGTTATGCGGTGTGCCAGGGGTGTGTACAGACAAGAGGCTTGTATAGATGTTGTACTGGTCAAGCTTTAATTGGGAGCCTTAGAGGAGAAGGGAGAATTCGATGCGGGGTGAATTAATTTTTTCTGCTTTTATTCCGCCCTGGTTTGCGGGGTTCAGTCTAATCTCTGCTAATGGGTTCCCGGAGAGCAACCGGATCAATTCACTACACTGTGAGACGGAGAGAGAGGGTGAGAGATAGAGGGGGAGAGATAGGTACAAGGGGGGCGGTGGGGGGCACTGGAGATAAGAAAGAATGAGAGCGAGGAAAGGGCGAGGCAGGGCATTTGTGGGACCAGACGGGGAAGAGAGACACAGGGGATAAGATGGAAGGCTGACACTTATAGAGGTGCTATCCCAGCGGTGAAGCCCTTCGTCTAACCTTGAGCCATCTCATAGGTGGCGGTGGACCTCGCCGAGCTAAAACGGCTTTACAGGCCCCTGACAAGACCTGTCCAGACCTGACCAGACCTGACCTGACCAGTCCAGTCGTTGGGTATGGACATGATGAATGCTAGACTTGCTAATGAGTGTTAGGCAATGGACTATGACGAGCCTCCCTCTCCCTCTTTCTCTCATATTCTTATTTGCTCCGTCTTTCTCTCTCTCTTTCGTTTAGCTTGCTCTCTGTGGGTGTATCTGCATTGGGGGCCATTCCACTTTCAATTCAATCAATATAGAAAGTGTTTCTATCAAATTTGAATTTCAGAAACCTTTTCACATTATGACCCTTATAGCTGGCCTCGAAAGAAATTACCTGGAATGAATCGCAATTCCAATTAAGTGGAGTGAAATCGAAACGAGCGACCCTGTAATGTACAAACCTCTTAACTTCCTTGCCTTTCTCCCCTGACCTTCAAGACATAGACAGAAGACGTTTAAAGTAGATCTTGAATTATACAGCCCCTTTTCAAACTAAAAAGCAAATGAAGTGTTTAACATAAAAACACTTAAGGTTAGAGGTTGCCCCAGCTAGGGAGTACTGGCACAGGATTTTATTGGATTTAATACCTGTAGAATTGTTCATATTGAGCTGTTCTTTAGTGCTTTCTTCACACAGTGTGGGACCCTATACAGTATACTTGAAATATAGGTCTGCATTGAAATGCAGATTGCAACATTTGTTGCAATCTGCGCAACTGACGTAAATTTGACAAACCCGGAAATAGATCGGGTTCTGGAACGGGCCATGGTTGCCGATACCGCTCAGATAAAAAATGCCTGGATTGGCCCCGATACAGATCTTTGATATCGGATCGTGACGGCCCTATCGAAAAAGAAACAGATCATTTTTAATTTCCGCTTCCTTTCCTATTTTGACACGTTGACATGTATGCATCCATACAGTACATCCGTATCCATCTATACCCATCTATCCCTCACAAAGCCCTCAATAATATTAATTCATAAATATCTGATGCCGCTTTTTGTAATCCAACATCTTGCTTCTTTTGATCGCATGTCTCTAATAATCCATCTGACCTGATAACCTCAATGCTGCTCTGTTAACCACTGGTTGTCATGGCTGCAGTTTCCCTAAGGCTACAGTGTGAGAGACGGAGAGACAGAGAGAGTGTGTGTTTGTGTCTATGTATACATGTATGATGGCATCAACATTGAACCTTCACAAGTAATTATGGTCCATTACCCAGTTGCCAGGAGTGTTTGTGCCCGCGAGGGTTGTTTTGCGAGCGTGCTATCTTTGAGGTTAATGATGGAACACGGTCTATGAGGACAGGGGGCACATGGCGTTTTAGGGGCTGGGTGTTTGCTTTTTTGCCGTATAATAATAGCCCCAGAGTTGGCCTACCTGTAAGCATCCTTGAGCGAGATGCCTAACCCCTACCTGCTCCATGTAATAGCACCATGTAATTGTAAGTCGCTTTGGATAAAATCTTTCTTCTGACAGTCATTTGTTGTTTTGTAGCCAAGCACCTGGTGGCCAATAACAGTACTGCATGTACTACAGCACATCCTTGCTTGGATTGCTGCTTGGTTTGTTCTCGTCAGCGTATTTGCTCTGGTGAAGTACTTTGTTGTACCAGATATAGGGTATCTGGACACTGTCTGTCTGAGTACATGCAGGAATATACTGTATATGTGTGAGTTAGTGGCCCTTTTTGAAAGAGGGCCAGCTGTGTGCTTGTTGTAACGATTGTAGTGATTGTAGCATTTGACAGAGGAGTGCGTTGTTCACTTCCTGAAGAGTGAGGGTGAGAGAGCAGAAATGAGAGGTGTAGGAATGAAGGAGTGCTAGGTTTATTTGTACCCCCCCCCCACACACACACACACACAAGCACACACACACACAAAGAAGTGCTTTTCAAAGTGTAATCAGCATCCATCAGAGGCCAGGCCGCCTCTCCTGCTGACAAAAGGTTAAACGCTTTACTAAATCATTCTCTTGCTTTTTGTCCTCTTCGCCCCCTCTCCTTGCACCCTTCATCTCTTTCTTTCACCTCCTTTCACCCCCCCCAACACATCCCTTCCTCCAAGCTGGTGGGCGGTGAGTTCGACCTGGAGATGAACTTCATCATCCAGGAGGCGGAGAGCATCGGCTGCATGGTGGAGCTGCTGTCCCACTGCGAGGTCACGTGCCAGGCGGAGATCTGGAGCATGTTCACCGCCATCCTGCGCAAGAGCGTGCGTAACCTGCAGACCAGCACCGAGGTGGGCCTCATCCAGCAGGTGCTGCTCAAGATGAGCTCCGTGGACGACATGATCGCAGGTGAGGGCAAGCATGATGTGGTCCTGGATCAGCACTGCTATTGTTGTTGTTCCTGGAAGAACATTTTGTGTTCGGTGCCCTCTCATACGGTTCCTCCCAGATCCATACCCTGACCTTAATCACACCAAACCCATATCTGAACTTAAAGGGACACACCCTTGTGGTTGACACTAGCGTTACAAACGTTTAGTTTGAAACTCTGAGGGTGCGTTAGCCTGGCTCTGCTTTCCTGTTCTCGGCTTCTCGCTGAAATACAGTCCGGAAACGAGCAATATATTGTATAACGATTGCACTGCCACTTTTAAGCACAGGCCTATCAGCGATTAGTGGGGGTGGTTAGGTGAGATGACGTTAAAATCGAGCATTCTTGCGAAATGTACTTCTAACAATTTTCAATTAGGTCATTTAGCAGACGCTTTTATCCAAAGCGACTTACAATTACATGCTGCTATTACATGGAGCAGATAAGGGTTAGGCATCTTGCTCAAGGATGCTTACAAGTAGGCTACCTCCAGGGATTGAACCCATGCTGGCGGTGGTAGAGTTGCAACGCCCAAGCAAGAACAATGTCTAAAACTATTTATTGAGGGCATACGACATGCATACAACATACGTCATATTGCTGTCAATGACGATTGGTTAAAGGCTGCTCCAATGGTTTTAAAATTAGGCCAAAGTCTACGCTCATTAGAATGCAACGACTGCAAGTAATCCCCAATCGAGCATGGTTAGACCCTATTAACAAAGTGAATAGGGTCTGGTTATACCAGGCTAAGAGTGCGTGCCCATCCCACATCTGACAGTGATTGGCAGCTGCCAGTCCTCTAACTATCACACCATTCTCTACATCTCCCCCTACAGAAATGTGCACAGTTATGGTTCAAACTTTCAAACTGGGGTGGAAATTTGGGGTGTTATGTTATAACATAACATAATTATCCATCTGTCTAACCTAATATAAACAATAAACATTTTTATGCATAAAATTAGCCATTTCTAACCTGATACCTAAACATAACAATTTCGGTCTAAACATTGCTTGAATTTGAATAAATGATTACTGCTAATCAAATTATCAACCTGTTTCTAGCCTTATGACATCAAAAACAATATTCCAGGAACACTGAAGAATGTGGATTCAGGAACACTTCCTACTTGGGTAAATCTCATTACGTGGGTGGGAAACTAGAGTTTAAACCTGATTGTACATTCTGTACAAACCCGGCCTGAGTCTGCCATTTTTTTATGAATCTGCCCAAATCCAGTCTGAAATCTGTGCAACGTTTGCTTCCTCAAAACAGCAACACACCATTGGTGGAGTGTTTTTATTTTAATGCTGACTGAGGCAGTGATTTGACTGTGTGCACACATGTCTATACAAAACAGTTGGTGTCATCGTATTGTAATTGAAAACCACGAATGAAGAGTAAAAAAAGAGATAAACTTGCAAAATTGTGTGTCATTACAAAACAAATGCAGCTGCAGACCCAATCTGAATCCGTCTGTCGTGCTAGACTCCTAAATAATCACTAACAAAAGAGTCGCAGGTGAGAAAGAAGTTAACTGTCAACACATGCTCAAGCACTTCACACCAGCACTTCACACATGCCTGGGGCGCTACAAGAGTAATCGCTGCAGTAGATTTCACTGTGTGGTTTATTAGTGAGTGTTGCAAGGGCAGATGGGTTTGTATTAATATTGTGAGGCTGAGGGTGACCTTCCCTTCTTTTACCTGTTGCCTCAAAATTCACTGTTTCATAGCTTGGCTCATGACAGTATAACATTACAAAGTCACTGTTTCATAGCTTGTTTGACTCATGACAGTGTAACATTACAAAGTCACTGTTTCATAGCTTGTTTGACTCATGACAGTGTAACATTACAAAGTCACTGTTTCATAGCTTGTTTGACTCATGACAGTGTAACATTACAAAGTCACTGTTTCATAGCATGTTTAGCTCATGACAGTGTAACATTACAAAGTCACTGTTTCATAGCTTGTTTAGCTCATGACAGTGTAACATTACAAAGTCACTGTTTCATAGCTTGTTTAGCTCATGACAGTGTAACATTACAAAGTCACTGTTTCATAGCTTGTTTGACTCATGACAGTGTAACATTACAAAGTCAGCTCTCTTTTCACAGACGCCCAGTTCAAACACTTTGCTAAAACTTTCTGAATGACCTACATGAATTGATTACTCAAGAAACTGAGCCCAGGGGTTTAAAACTGGGACATTATACATTTCCTTGGTTGCTTACAGCAAGTCCCTGGATGAGATAGCCTATATCTGAATGAGCTCCAGATCGCTGGGCTAATGAAATACAGTGGACAGGCCATTTTCCTATCCAGCAGGTCCGATGTCTGAATAGCAGTAGTAAACAGACTGCCTGTTTCAGGAAAGAGACTTGTAAAAACAGAATACATAATATATGTATGCTCTTCCGGTGTTCTCAAATTGGACATGACCTGTCCATGTCTTATGATATTTTGTAAAACAGTATGTACAGTATAACACACAGGTAAGCAAGCTTATTAATAATGGTTATCCTGCCAAGAGGCCTGCCAAGTTGATCTGCTTTAACGTTTTGTTTCCATAACATCTCGATAGGAGTTCCATTAGCACAAATACAAGTACTAGTACAATACAAGTAGCTAGATATTGCATTATAGTTTACACACGTTATTCTACCTATTCTGTGTAATGTCAGTGCTCGTATACAGAATGACATTAAAATAGAGTGGCTGTTTAAATGGAGAGGCTCAGAGCATTTGGATGAAATCCAGTCACATTTTAAGAGCATCAGACAGAGACCCATCACAATTCTCACATTGTCTACTTTTGATGACTTCACAATTTTTTTTAAATCAGTGCTGTACAAATGCTGATTCATCAATACACACATACATGTACATTCATTCATGCACTAACAAGAGGGGGGTTGGGTTAAGTTTCTTATTATTATTTTTTTATTAAATAGTCTTACTATCTCTCTTTCTTTGTGTCCAGACCTGCTGGTGGACATGTTGGGAGTGATGGCCAGTTACAGTATCACTGTAAAGGAGCTGAAGCTTCTATTCAGCATGCTGAGAGGAGACAACGGTGTCTGGGTGAGTGCACTCACTCAGTCACTACCATATCGCACTGGCCCACAAAATACAGGTCGGGACCACTTGGAGGGTCGCGCAATGCTTTTGCAGGGCCACAAGAGGATTTCTACATTTACATTTAGGTCATTTAGCAGACTCTTTTATCCAAAGTGACTTACAATTACATGCTGCTATTACATGGAGCAGGTAGGGGTTAGGCATCTTGCTCAAGGATGCTTACAGGTAGGCCAACTCTGGGGCTCGAACCCACGACCTTGTGGCTGGGAATCCAACACCTAGACCACTAGACTATCCTGATTTCTAAAGGATTGTTCCGATCACAATCAAACTGGACCTAATTTTTGTATCTTTCTCGACCAGCAATTAGTTGAAAAAATGGCTCCAAAGATCCAGTATGACAAACAACTGTATTAGTTTAGATTAGATACAGTAGTTTAGTGTCCCCATTGAAACGTCTAAATAAAGCTAATACAGAGGTTGTTTGCACTCGCAGGTGAAGCATGTGATTAGATTTTGGTCTCAGGGTCATTCACTATGGTCGGGAAAATGAAACCGAGGACCAGTTGGATTATGGTTTTAAATATCCCTTTACCTTTTGGGACATTAGCAGTACATACCATAAATGTGTGACATTATTCCAGATATGACAGTGTGTCCTGCCTTTCTCAGGTCTCAAGTCATGAAACTCACATCTTTGTTCCAGAAAATGTCAGTTCTATTTTTACAACTTGCGTGTCATAAAGACTAGCATTAATGATAGTCTGGTAGTAGATGTTTCACAACGCTGTGAAACATTAACGCTGCGTTTTTCCTTTGAATGACGGATGTGTTCGAAAATACGCTTTGACAACACCATTACCTGTGAAGGAGAAACTGTGATGGAATAGTCTGTCAGACTAGATGATCTTGTCAGATACAGACACTGCCACGTAGACACATAGATGCAAACGAGCGCGACCCAGTACCCATAGCCATGCCTAGAATGGCCATGAGCAGGCTGTTTAAAGGCACGACTGACACTCGCATTCATGCTTTTGCTGTCTTTGTGTAGTGTTTCTTATTCACTTTCAGTTATTTCTAATACAGTCAAGAGATTCAAATCCCTGCAGCAATAACCCTTTAAAAATGGGTTTAGAAATTTGATACGGTATAGTATTTTAATACTTTTGCCCGCAATATTGTATAAATACAGCAACACCAAGTATTGAGATTTATTTACATATTTATTTACATATGCTATATCATCTACATCATCTACTGATTTTCTCATTGTTTTTTCACAGGTTATTTACAGTATATAATGTGCACTGAAAGAGTGTAACTTGTACGTTACAGACTGCAATAAGAAGTTTGTTTGACTTTGACTACAAGATGTCAATATCCTACAAATTCCCTTCGGTGCATAATAAACGGTGCAAAATAAAGGGTACAGTAAATCATTTTAGGTGCAGTTCTGACGCCCCCTACTAGAGGGCGCAACACTGGCAATTCCCGCCCCTATAAGTCAGTGTAACTTTCTCCTACATGTTGTGAAGCAGAGAGGAATGCTGACTAGGTGATCTACAGGCGCATGTTGCTAGGTCAATACACCTTCCTCCTCCTCTCCTCTCCTCACCCTCCAGGACATCAGCTAACGGTGGTCATTGATCACTGGTCCACAACGAGATCACTTCCTGTCTTCCTCTCCCATCCCTACGCCCCCCCCCACCCCCGTCCCCATCTGCTCTGCCTCCATTTTCTGTCTCTTCCAATTTCTCCTTGGCCCCACAAGCCCTCTCAAGAGATATGTTGATTAAGGGTTGCCATGGCATTGATCAGCTGTTGTCGGGGGCGGGTGAAGGTGATTGAAGACTTATTGATCCAGTAGGGTTGGGGCAGAGCCATGATGTCAAGCTGTAGGTCCTACATGTTCTCTCCATTAGGGACCCATCTTTCACATTTTATATATACATACATACATACATACATACATACAGTGTATATATACAGTATATATATAAGCCTTGTTCTCCTCTGTTAACCCTTCCTTCCTTTATTCCTTTCCCACTCACTTCTTATCCTTCACCTCTTCTGGTTTTCATCTTTGTTTATCCCTCTCCTCTCCTCTCTCCTCTCCTCTCCTCTCCTCTCCTCCAGCCCAGACATGCTATCAAGCTTTTGTCAGTGCTGAACCAGATGCCCCAGAGACATGGTCCCGACACCTTCTTCAACTTCCCAGGAAGAAGTGCAGCGGTGAGACACCAACACACACACACCTAATGCTTATAATCATGGTCTAATAAAAGTCTCTACGCACTGAATTTATAGTTTCCTTTATTGTCTATGATTCATATTGTCAAAAAGGAATTAATGAGTGGCTGATTGTTACATTGATTATTCAAAGATTAGTCTGTTCGCTGTGACATATTCTCCATCTTCCAGGCAATAGCGTTGCCGCCAATCGCTAAATGGCCTTACCAGAATGGATTCACCCTCAACACCTGGTTCAGACAAGACCCTCTCAACAACATCAATGTGGACAAAGACAAACCATACCTGTACTGGTAAGCATAATGCTATCAGGCCCTTGTTTATAAAACTGTGGATACGCACAAATTTTTTTTAATGTATGGACAAAAAAAGACAACATTATTTTTTTGTCTCTCAACTTGAGTTGGTGAAATAGACAACTCATTAACAACGAACGAATAAGAAACTCATACATGCATGCACATGCACACTTCCAACGTTTACCGGTGGGCAGTGGGGACCTTTTTTGTCTCTGCTCTGCCCCCTCTGGTCAATAAAATAACTGAAACTCTTCCCTTTTTTATAACTGATTTTTTTTAATGAACCACATACATGTTTCTGTAGGTGGAGAATTATCTTAATGTTCATTTTTAGCACCTTTGTGAATAAGCATTAAAGTCAGTCTAGTAAATAACCGAACCGCGAGCTTGTAGATAAACAGATAATGAATTGGAACATAACTTTAAATGTCAGGGCACTTCATTAATGAGCACACCACAGGGGAGGAACGCCTCAGCTGATGTTGTAAACCTGGACCTCACTGTCCCCACCACCGGCGCTTTAAGTGTAAGCCGTTAGCCGCCGCGAAGCTTCATTAGCTCTGACCTTTCCTTTTAATTGAACCCTTCTACCGCCAGCGCTAGCGCCCCTCCGCTGCCTCACAGCGCTAACCTTTCCCCCTCGAAGCCGAATTCCCAGCTTGTTCCTGAAAGGAAAAACACATGACTTTCTCCCGATGACATTCCAACAGGGATGAACTCTCGCCAGCACAGCAGTGAACATGCGATCCTGTTTCCCTAGTAACCGGTTGTCATGGCGAGCTGTCTGAGCTGAAGAGAGAGAGAGAGAGAGAGAGAGAGAGAGATGGAGGGAGTGAGGTTATGTGTGTGTGTGTGTGTGTGTGGGGGGGGGTTACATGCCTCCTCTGGCCCAGGTCTTATCATCCTTTCCCAGCTTTCACTGCTACTTCAGCCCCCTGTCTGATAACGGCCTCCCCAGCCACTTGGGAGGCCGTGATAACATGCCACACACACGTTAACATGCGCCCGGAATTCACTTCAGAAGGATTTATATCTGCTTGAATGTGTTGTGTGTGTGTGTGTATGTGTGTGATCCTCGTAGGCCTGTTTTAAAGGTGAATAAGTGCTATGCTGGGCTTGGGCTTTATGTGCAGGTTATGACTATTGGAGGAAGTTTATTTTTTTAGCACTTGCGAGCCTCACTTGCCTGTGTAGGCAGAAGGAATATACGGATCCTAGCAGATAACTAGCAAATTTAAGAGGCTCTAATGGAACTTCTTACATTTTGGTGCAATACTTTAAAGAAACCAACCACGTTGCATAATACAGTATGTGAACTATTAATAATATCACAGAGGAAGAAATGAGAGATGAAATATTTTATTTCTAATACCATAATTGTTTATTTCACATTTTACGCTGTGTCTCTAAAATTGAATTAATTGCTAGATTTAGAAATGTACAGTGTTTTAGTGTTAGAAATCACGTTATCGATTTAGGTGTTAAGTGCTTAATTAAAGCAGTGGTACTTTCTTTTGTTCTTAAAAATATATAATTGACCTATTCCTGAAGTGAAATTCACAACCTCTCCTCTCCTCCAGTTTTCGCACCAGTAAAGGAATCGGGTACTCTGCTCACTTTGTTGGGAACTGTCTGATCGTGACATCTTTGAAGTCAAAAGGAAAAGGCTTCCAGCACTGTGTGAAATACGATTTCCAACCCCGCAAGGTAACGGCTGGAGAGAACACACACACACACACACACATACAGCAATGCACAAATCAGGCTCTTGATAGTGCAGTACTGCTTGACGGCATATTTCAGTAATGAAGCGCTCTCTCTCTTGTCTCTCAGTTTCTAGCAACCTCATTTGTTCTGTTTTAATTCTCTCTCTCTCTCTCTCTCTCCACACTTCCTGCTCTCTCTCTCTCCACACTTCCTGCTCTCTCTCTCTCCACACTTCCTGCTCTCTCTCTCTCCACACTTCCTGCTCTC
>JAOEHI010002436.1:0-11672 GCA_025447815.1 Percopsis transmontana
AACCCCTACCTGCTCCATGTAATAGCACCATGTAATTGTAAGTCACTTTGGATAAAAGCGTCTGCTAAATGCTGTAAATGTAAATGTAAATGTAAATCATTATTGTATCGTGTCAATTGTTATTGAAACAGCATAAAACAAAAGGATACGTGACGAAGCCCTTCTGTAGCTGAGATGAGCATGAGATGCACTGGGCTGCCACGGTGCTGTACCAGGCCATGCAATGGAAAAGGGCCAACAGCTTTCTCTGTTACATTCACCGTTAAATGGTGGATTAACCATTGCCATATGTTCTTTAGTTAGCAGCGTTGCTAGACAAACTAGCATTTCCAAGGTTCGGTGCATTTTTTTTAAACTTAAAAAGAAATGTGAATAATTTGATTAATCAGTCTAAGAACACATAGAAAACAAAACATGTACAAAATCACTGTTGAATTTGTAGATTTGAGCCTTAACATATTTTTAAGGGATTATGGCAGTAACACTTATTTTAATTGCACAAATGGCAATGGCCAACAGGCTCTAGTCTTCAAGGGGACCTAGCAAGGATCTCTAATAAAGGTGGTCTTCAGCAAGGCCTCCTAATTTCCCTAGAGTCCCATCGGAGATCTGTGTTCTTCATGTGGATCTAGGTGCTATGGCTTTCTCCCATTTCAGTTTAGGCTGACAAGAAAAGCTAGAAAACTCACACAGTGGACGTAATAGTGTGTGTGTGTAACCGCCTGTCCAATAGATGGGTGTAAATAATGCAGTTTGGTACGGTATATGATGTGTACATAATGTAATACAGCATATGATGTAATACACTAAAGGGCACAGTTGACAACAGTACGGTACTTAAAGCCCTTTGAGAAATGCTTGTGATAAAGGGCCGTGTAAACAAAGTTAATTTCCAGAGAAAAGGCTCTTATCTCATCACCATGTAGAGGCTCATTAGTCTCCCTTATGGAAATTACATTATGTGATTCCCACTTCAAAGTGGAAATTGAGCAAGGAGCAACAGAAAATACATTTGTCAGCAATATCATGTTCAACCCAAAACAGTTCTGTCATGGAACCAAAAGTACAACAGTACAAG
The DNA here is from genome assembly GCA_025447815.1 of Percopsis transmontana. Taxonomy (NCBI): domain Eukaryota; kingdom Metazoa; phylum Chordata; class Actinopteri; order Percopsiformes; family Percopsidae; genus Percopsis; species Percopsis transmontana. Next base: position 1,079 of record JAOEHI010002436.1, read on the forward strand.
TCTGAGCTAGAGTGCTAACCGATATACCGGTGTGGCATTCCATTTATGTGATTAGTCTTCAGCCCAACGGACCCACATATTTTATCATGCCCAAAAAAAATCTAAAGTAGATGCACAGAGCAGATTAATTTAATAAGTTCCACGTGCTTGCCACGCTCCTCCATAATCATTTGCTTGAGCTACCCGTGTGCTTTACAAAGAGGCCGATGCTCCATACAAATGATCCGCCCATCCCTATATTTTCCGCCCTCTATTCCAAAATGGATTATCTGTGGGAGAGAATCCTACCGGCTTGAAAATTCTCCTTGACAAACAACATGAAGGCTTTATGCTTCTGAAAGGCTGAGCTTTCTGCCAATATGCAGTCGTGTGTCATTACTCTACTGTAATGCGATATCTGTGTGCGCAGAGTATTTGGACGATAGGGGTTCACTTAACCTCCACGATTCCTCCAAGGGAAAGGCACGTTCGGGCTATCGGTGAACATGAGGCACAACGCAACGTCTCCAATCCAGTAGTCCTTAAGCAGCGTGGAAAGGCTTATTTGTAATGAGATGTCAATGTCTTTTACGGGCCAATGTTGACCCACTGATATGAGTTGGACACTGGTACCGATAGCTCTACGATGTTATCTTTACAGAGGAGTCTTCAGCTCTCATACTATATGTACATAATGTAAAAGGACAGACTTTAGAACCGTTAATTCACAAAGAAGCTACATTAAAAGCTACATTAAATGTCATCAAGCTAGATCCAACGGTAAACATTACCTCAGCTCAGACACAAAAATCAAATACCCTCCCAAAAACCACAAAACTGCTATAAAATCCACCCAAACTCTACTACTACATGCTTATAGGTCAGTGACCAACAAGGATTTCAACATTTAAAAAATGAAAAAAAAAAAAGTTGATTCCTATTTTTGTCTGCCGAATATATGTTTCAGCAAGTTTTTGTCACTTTGAATTAAATTAATGTCTTTTAATATAATTTGTCGCTCAAATAATTTCATTCGAAGTAAGGGTAATGTTTTTTTTAATTATTTAAACTTTTACAATTATGAGCATTTAACGGTTCACATTTTGTTATATTTTGACCTCCACAAACATGTACTTTGAAATGTTTGTAACACTTTATGTGGGGTGGTCCCTGCAACGGACACATCTCTAACATCTCTATCTATCAGTACATTTATCCTTAACATATCAACTACATGTTCAGCTGTGTGTAGAGGAACGTGCCCGCAGGTTGACCTTAATCGAACCCCCTCCAAACCTCTCTGAACCTCAGAGCGGTGGCACCTCCAGTCAGGGAGACAGCACTGATAAGAACACTTATCAGCAGAAGGACTTGTGTATTCCAAAAGGAATGTCGGCGCATACTAAACAATGCACTCAACAACATTTGCTTTATTTTGTTTACTATTTCCAATTCGACGATCCAGTCCCTTAAGTTCAGGCTTGTGGTGAACAAATACAGGTTCTTCGAGTGTGTAATAAAGAAGTCAGGCGGCCACGAAGCGGATCAACCCTCAAGCTCCCTTGTCCCTGTGTTGACGATGCAGCCCCAGCTCAGAAACTCCCCTCCGTCCGTCACCGCGGTGCGTCTCCACTCTCGGCGGGAGAGCCCTAAGCTCCTCATTAATAGGTCGTGTTTTTACGCCCGGGTGCCTCCGCGTGACACCGATGGCACCCGGATGAGGAGACTGCTTGATCGTGTGTTTGCAGGAGAGTGCTGACAGGGCCCAGGCGCTGACAGCATCATCACAGATAGGAACAGGGGCCGTACAGGCCGTATCACTTTAACATGGTGTGGATGATTTATCACTATTATGAAATGTAAAACGGAAATAAACAAAACTTCAATGCTCTGGGGCTTGCATTCCTCTCAGAGTAGGCCTAGGTAGGTACTTAGCTGTAGTAGCCTACAACTGTAGTGCAGGGGGTCATTTCATTCAAATTATCTATTGTGGCGTGTTTGTGATTGCCTGATAAATATGCCACTTCCTTTAGCACTTGGTACATACAGTATTAGTGTTGTTTAGTATTTGGACAGTTTCATACAGGAATAATTAGTTGCATCATTCGGTGACAGCCCTGGGTGGCCTGAGTCCCTGTTTGGCCAGCCCTGCTCTTGTTTCATGGTTCTCCCTGGCTGTCCTGGCCCCTCCCACCTCATGGAGGGCTTGGCCTCACCAGTGGGAAACCTATATAAGCTTCCCTCTCTCTTTCCCTCTCTCTCTCTCTCTCTCTCTCTCTCTCTCTCTCTCTCTCTCTCTCTCTCTCTCTCTCTCTCACACTCTCTCTCTCTCTCTCTCTCTCTCTCTCTCTCTCTCTCTCTCTCTCTCTCTCTCTCTCTCTCTCTCTCTCTCTCGCAGGCCTCCAACTTGGTCTTGTTTCATTTGGTTTGGGTTGATTCTGTTGGTTTAGGTTTACATTTACAGTCCACTAAGAGGCATTCAACCCTTCCCGTTCATTATGATCATTATCATGATCACTGACCCTCATAGCTTAGCTTCTTTATGTTAAGATGTCCTTAATAGACTCATTGGTTATTTATAAGGGTTTGCTGTGTCGATCTCCCTTCTTTGCTAAGCTACTGAACGAGCTGGGCATAACAATCGCAAAGTAAATATAGCCCTGATATGAAATACAAACCTGACAAACCCCCTGAGCACAAAACCTAGCATTTTACACATTGGCCTTGGCATGGTGGTTTTCAACGCCAGTCCAGGGAGGGATCCCATGGATCCCTGTCCTTCAAGTCTTTTCTCCTCTCACAAATCCCATCTAATAGGGTTGTCAATATGTTATGGAAATCTGTTGCTTTGTTTGGCCAGGAGTTATGAGCTTAGCGCTGGAGCTAATAATTGCAGGCAGGGTATCCTTGAGAACTATAAAGGAGTATAAAAAAAACACAGAAGCACGAAGCACAGTGTGGGCGAGCTCAGATTCAGCTGCCGCTCGTGTGTATGCATGCATTGAAAACAAACTATTAAATCAAAATCTCACTCCAGACAGTTGACCAGTGCTGGCCCTGATCTAGCATGTGTGGGGGTCATTTACAAACAGAAATGTTACATTGAATGTTTCACTGTGAGCAGAATCTGGATTGTACACTGTGATGTGTAGTGAAACATGAGCTATGGCTGGTTAGACTGAATCACCAGCGTAACCAAACACTAAAAACAAACTGTAGGGACAGCACCATCTATGTCACATGCAACCAAGAAGCGAGTGGCAAGTGAATGACCTCGCAATAATTTGAGACAATCAGATAAAGGGATTGCAATAACTTTTTTAACCAGTACGGCGTTGTTGGTTACTGGTTTATGTTAGTATTTGTTTACTCTGTTTAAAGAGTAACAACCCACTAAAATAAAATGGCAGTAACAGCATGTTGAACCTGTAGAGGGTGCTGTTTGATAGTGTTTGTTACTATTCAAGTTTCTGCTTTTCCGTGCCAGAGCCCGCCTTGAAAGCGGCGTAACCCAAAACTGAAAAAAAAAAACTACAAAAAATGCCATTCTGCGCTCCGATTCCCTTTTTTAAATTTAGACACAAAGTTTACATCAATGTAGTATAAACCACGGTAAATAGTCGGGAATTTACGGTAACACGACTTCTGTTTTTTGTAGTTATTGTAATGCACACTGACTGCCCCCAAAAAAAAACTGACGGGTCTCCGACTGATGATTTGACTCGTTGAATTTCAGGGGGCCGCCCTACTAACAGGTAGCAGCTCCCCAACGGGGTCTGATACCCACTTCATATCAGAGCTTTACCACTCCATCGTAATAACTGCAAAGACTATTCAAGGTGGGGGGGTGTGGTGGTTTGAGGCCAAGAACTGCACTGTACAGTATCAAACCACTTCACATCAACTCTTCAGCTGTGTGGCCTTGAGACACTTTGATCCCACTCCTTTCACTTGCGGCAGGCTCCAGTCAGGGAGCTGACACAATCTGTTAGTCAGCTGGGGGTTGCTTAGGCCTCGTCAGTGATGGCTCACGACATAAAGAAGTCAAATTCGAGGTCTCATTCATCTAAATGTGGTTTATACTAGTTCATGCACAAGCACGCACCGGGGCTAACCTTGTGTTGGTACCGTCACAGTCAGTGTGTGGCCTCCCTCGTAAAATTATCAACGTTATCTTTTATAAACATGCTCCGTTGTGCATCATACAACAACTAGTTCCGACCAAGTCATTTGATTGGACAAGAGGCATTCCGTGAGGGATGCTATAGGCCTGTGGCCTCGCACCTACGACCGAATCCCAGCCGTGCTGATATTCAGTGTGACGCACTCCCTCCCGTGTCATATTGCTTAATTAATATGAATTCTGTGAACTGTCCATCCAAAGCATTTCTCGTAACTTGGCTAGGAAAGTGCATGTCATTTTCTGTTTATAATTTGGATTGCAAGACACGGGGAAACTAAACTAAAGCCCCAAAAGAAATAATAACGTAAGGTTCCACAGAAAACGGATGTGCTGCCACCGTACTGCACTGATGAATTCGACCTGGGCCCAGTATGGATGAAGTGCTGACAGCATCGTCCAAAACATGAATAAATGGATAGATATAAAAAATAAGCAGACAAGTGCACAGTAAACATGTCGTCCCCTATGACCCAGGCATCACCCCTTCAGGTGTCAATTATAGTGACAGCGATTTTGAAAGCGGGACTTTCTGCTAAGCACAACTCAGACAGCATTGGGTTTAACCGAGCAGTGTGGGTAATCTGTCCTTCACTGCATACCTCAGTGATTTGATCGCACATTTCGCACCAAAAATGACCCCCCTAAAACCACTGCGGTAGGCATTTCTGGCCAGTTCCTCAAGTTCACATTTGTCATACAGACTGGGAAATGGCCAAAGACATAGAAGTTTCCATCACATAAAATGTTATAATTGGCACGTGAAACAGAGATGTCAATTCAGATGGGACTGTAATTATTAAGAGGACCAGGGAAAATCAGCTCCAGTACCCAGTAAAATCAGCTCCCAAACGGCTCTGATAACCATTTCACATCAGAGCTTGACCACTCCATCTTATTAACTGTGAAGACTGTTCAAATTGGGAGATGTGATGATTTGAGGCCAGGAACTGCTCCCATTTTATCAAACCATTTACTGTTCTGGTTATTGGAGCCATTTTAGTTCTTATGGTCCTCAGTTTTTTTTTGTAATCTTGTGTGATCTTGAGTGATTTATGTCTAGTTTGTAGCTAAAGCCTTGGCACATGATTTCAGGCTCCATGAATTATTCACTAACTGAAATCAGCCCCAGTTTTCTCGGGCAGAAAAGCAAAAATAGTTCCTGAGGTAATGGTTTCCTAGTTACCGATAAACATGCTCTGTTGTGCATCATACAACAACTAGTTCCGACCAAGTAATCTGATTGGACAAGAGGCATTCCGTGAGTGCTGCTATAAAATGTTTTCCTGCCGCACGTGTTAATGCAGTTTAATAAAGTTGAACAAGCTCCTGGGCAATGAACAACGGGGTTTAAACGGGCTGAGTCTGCTTGCCGTCGGCGCTCATAACGCGTGCGGTGTGAATGTACTATTGGTTCCGGCTTCACGTGGCCTGCATCACACCTGTGGAGACCCAGCAGTGCGCGCAACCGTGACGCATTGAGGGATGTCTCGCCGCGAAAAAGACGGCCTCTATCTCACAGTGAGCGAGTGGAGATACGTTGGTACCGCGCCAGAGCGAATGGAGGAGCACAGAATTCCATCTCGGCAGGCACCTGCCCAGCACCGGAGACAATACCCGCCCCTTCCTTCTTGCCTTGCGCCTGCCTCCTGTACATATCCCACCTGGATTCGTGTGATCTTTAAACAAAAAGCAGGGCTGGCATGCCTGCAAACAATGCTCCTGTGTTAGATTGTAATACCTAATAATGCAAGCACACAATGTGTGTGTGTGTGTGTGTGTGTGTGTGTGTGTGTGTGTGTGTGTGTGTGTGTGTCTGTTGGTCCACTGGGACGACATGAAAGCTTTATGCCGTTCCTGCTTACATTGTTTTCAATAAAACGGCCGCCAAAAAACGGCCCTCGCACCAAATGAGAGATGCACGTGTATCGTGCTGTATGGGATTTCATTCATATTTTGGAGCACTTTTTAGCATCTGCCGGTCTGATTGAGTGTTAATAGTCGACGTGCGATCTTCACGCCAATGTCTTGTTTTAAGTGTTAGATAGATGTAGTGCAGTGCAGACACAGGCCAGCTTCACACACCTAGCAGAGGGAGAAAAAGAGCATCCCACGTCACCAAAAGGACCTTCTAAGACACACCACATCGTCTTGAAGGGCAAAAAAAAAATTATTACGATACCCATTATGGTGCGGTACAAAAGCGCTGGGAGTTTTAAAACCCTCATTATTCTGAAATCTTTGCTTCCGTTATCGCCAAAATCCGTGACTGAATGGCAGAAAATATGTAATTTCAGAGAATTTCCGGGAAAAGAAAGACTTGGAAAAAAAATAAAAATAATAATCTCCAAAGGATTTGCGCCCTAAATCCATTAAACACACACAAGAGATTAAAGTAAACAAGGTCAAGAGAGCTGACATTATTCATGTATTAGGGGACGTTAAATTAGAGGCAGTTTCCTTTGTAACACAAGAAAAGCTAATAAGTTAGTATCGCCAGTGTCATTTTCTCAAACAATGAACTGCAACAGTTTTGCCCTTCTGTGACTTTAAGTGTAATTATTTATGTGCTAATTCAAAAGTCTGTGCGTGTGTGTGTGTGGTGTGGGGGGGGGGTTTAGTGGTTAGTAATGTTCTGTACATTAGTTCTGAAAAGTGTATTCATGGATACAACTGCCTAGTTTTTCAGAACTAAATATTTCTGGAATTACTACCGGTTTCTCATTATTGTAGTTCCCAAGCTCCAAATTAAAATTCGTGGCACAAATCAATGGGACAATGTAATAACTCATACAGCCGCAGCCTCTAACCGGTCTTATCAGTCTTGTCAAAATATCTAGACCTGCTCCTCCAATGGAAAAAACTCCCTGGATGACTCCATCTAAACAATTCTATTTTGTTATTAGGATGCAGGTTGAGAAGGGGCCAGATATAAGCGAGACATGGGTCGGTACAAAAAGGGAGTGAAAGTCCAATTGAGGGTTGTGTGTTGAGGTTTTGTACGCTCAATGTATTGTACTTTGAACAGCAGTAATGATCACAGAGAGCGATCAACCTTAAGACTGCCGCTGCTGCGAGCTTGCTGCGCATTTCCATTTAAACTGCAGTGAACTCAGTCAGAACGTCTCACGGGACTGCCACCTGGAACGGATCCAAGCAAAGATGGCCACAACACCCCGGCCCAGACGCATAACCCAGAGATTTATTACTTTTAATTACTGTAATGCCGCTTCTGATAGTTCAGGTCTTCCCACAGAATCATGGCTCCACAGAATCATGGCTCCACCTACGGCTGCGACCCACCCCGACCTAGCCTGTTTCACCGCCATCGGCCTCAGTGACCTATCACTTGCCATCATTTACAACTTGACACAATCCATATGTTCCCGTCTTGCACGGTTTATTGGTGCTAGTGGTTTAATACTAATAATAGCAACAAATGTGGATAAACTGCTGCAGTATGAGTTCAGTGCAGTCATATTATACACCCTTTCAATAATTTCACCTCTTTGCTCACTGAAAAGGAGACTGGCCAGAACAGTAGCGTATATATTATTCTCTAGTATGCTCTTGGGGAATGGTTCTAAGGTCACAGTCAGAGACCTGAGCTTGGCACGCCTTACAGCAAATTGCTTGATAGTTTATCGATCTCCCCAATGTTTAATCTCCTTACGCCACCGCCCACATCGTAGGTCTCAAAATATCAACGTTAACGCAGAAAACGCAAGCTAAGTCAAGCTTGATTTAGAAAGTACGTTTGAACAAGAAATATCCGCTCCTTGACAGCGTGAGGAGAGGAGCTGCCCTGTTTAGCGCTTCTAATGGATACTTGTGTAAATCAATCTGTAGTTAAATTAGGCGTGAAAATAATGACTGATGAGTATCTAAATTACTTCAGAGACTCATATTTAATCCCAATTAATGGTAGTGGTAGGTTTTACACTGCTATCCTATTGAGAAGATACATGTACCAGCCACAGTGCATCCCAGCATCCCATCGAATAATGAGGCGCACTCGCTTTAGCATAAAGAATGTCTGTTTTTAAATCTTCTGTTAAGCTCCAGTCAGGTCCATCTGCAATTCCCCCTAGAAGAGGATCTAGGTCAGAGTACAAAAACAAATCTTTGACCTTATCACTGCACTTATGGCTGGCTAAAAACACAGGCTTTTTTTCAATAGCATTTTGTACAAAACACATCCACTGTTGTAAATATGGAAACATAATTGCATGCCCAGAGATTGGTTAGACTGTATTAATTGGCAGTGTTTTCCAGTAATTTACGGTACTGAAATGGTACTGAAATAGCAGTAGCAACAGCAGCAGGTCAAACACAGGTTACTGGCAAGTCATTGTGCCCTAATGCATCTGTCCATGGTGCTTAACAGCGACAGTTTTAAATATATAGCAAATACAGTAAATCCCAAACAAATGTTTTAAATCAATTCCTTGATGTTGGAAGTTTAATGTTCATACACGGCTGCACCCGTTTATCTGGAACACCATTTGTCTGGAATTTGTTTGCATTTACCAACCGTAGGCTTGGAAAAAAACGAGCAAACAGAAAGTGGACACGTTATGTTAAATTCCCAGCAATAGATTAGGGCTTTCAAGTACTGAAGGCAGTGGGATATTTTAAATGGAAGAATAGGATCCTAATTGCATCTAGAGGTCAAGTGACACTGAATCAAAGGCTTTACATTGAAGAGCAGCCTATTTCCGTATGACGTGTATGTGTTATTGTAAAAGGATGGAAAAAGAGTTAGTTCTTCCTTTTTAAATTTTCTTCTTACAAGAGCGGTGGCCCATAATCCACTGCACCTGCAGACACGTCTACAATTCCAATGAAGTCATTTGGCAGATGCTTTTATCCAAAGCGATTTACAGGTAGGCCAACTCTGGGGCTAGAACCAACAACCTTCTGGCTGGGAGTCCAACACCCAGACCATCAGACTACCCTGTCCCTAAGATCTAACGCATTTAAAACAAAACAATATGTCCGTCACAGGATCTGAAAACAAGCTGTCCCTCTCAGCGTTATGTAACCAAGACGTGCACGGTATTAAATACACATCTGGGGTTTTGGCAGCATTTTGGATTACAAAACCTGTTTAGTGGTGAACAGGATTTGTGAAAACAGTACACACACTGTTTTTGCTAAGAACATGAAGTAGGTGAACTGAAAATCATCTTACAAACATACATCTTAATATCCTCTGGGTAATGGGCCATAATAGTGGGCCATATAATAGACGTATAGTCGCAAAATGAGTCGTCAGATTTTGCAGCAAATCGACCCAGTGGCCAGCATTTGGAGTCATTATAATAAAGTGGCTAATTTTATCACCAATGGGGTCTTTATCTTATGTCAGATACATAATGTAGATGCAGGATTTAACACATGGAGCCTGAACGGTAAATGGTGGAAAACCACTGGTAGAGCCTTTCAAAGTCCTTCCATCGGCACAAAAGATCGTCCCTCCTGAAAAAGCCTAACGATTAAATCCCGAGGCACTAGAATATATTCTGGGTGCCCGTATGTTTCATAACATTGTCCCCAGAGTTTCTCGTATTTGAATTCTGAAACCCCTGCGCGCACTTCCATGCAACCTAATGAGACACTCGACTCTCCCATAGAGCTTGATAAAGCAATACACATGCGAAACATTAAAGCACTGATCGGCGAGGGTGGATTTAAAGTTCCTCTTGCAAAGTAGTGATGCAGGTAACCAGCATGGAGGCTCAGTGAGAGGGACTCATTACTGATAGATGTAGTGCAGTGCAGATATAGGCCAGCTTCACACACCTATCAGAGGGGGCAAGCCAGTTGCTAGGGGGGGCATAGGTGGGGGCATAGGGGGGGGCAAAAAAAAATCGATATAGCTGAGTGTCGCGATATTTTATTCCACGATACTGTATAAATTTTTTTGACCCACGTATCGATACATTAAAAAATGTAAGTTTTAATTAATCACAGGAAAAACCTACAGAACAAGACAGGGAATAGATATACAAGATGAAGGATATAATTCAGTCATCAATACATTATTCATGTTTTAAACAGATTTAAAACAATATGCAATGCAAATATTGTTCTAATAAATTGGAATGGAATTTTTTTATTAAATAGTTTTCATATAATTTGTCTGCTGAGTTATCAATATAATGTGATGTACATATTAGACTACTCGGGTACTGGAATTAGTATCGCAATGTATCGTGATACATATCGTATTGTGACTCATGTATCGTGATACGTATCGTATTGTGAGGTCCCTGCCAATACCAGCCCTAGTATTACCTGGGTGTCACGATCGGCGCGCTCACGGCCACGCGCGCATCGTGCCTCCTTTCCCCCACAACGCACCTGTGGAGCATTAGGCCCACAGGTGCAGGACATCACTCATTAGGCCGATGAGTATTTAGTTTCCCCAAC
>JAOEHI010002437.1:0-11672 GCA_025447815.1 Percopsis transmontana
GTGTGTGTGTGTGTGTGTGTGTGTGTGTGTGTGTGTGTGTGTGTGTGTGTGTGTGTGTGTGTGTGTGTGTTTGTGTACTTTCCTATTGCAAGAAACAAGCTAAATTATTTACAGTAAATCTCAAACAGACGTCAGACACAGATGTCAATGTGAATCACACAAGGTTTCTGAAGTTCTGGAAAAATCCTTTAAATATAATTACATACACACAAAAAAAACATTTTTGCTTTACACTAATAATATGTTTATGTTTTCAGTTGTTGTTTTGCACTGCACTCATCTTGCAGTTTGAACGCATCTGTGTTTGCAAACAAGCTAGGGTGATTTGTCTGGGGCACATTCAGTCTAGCAGCAGTGTATTCTCCATTGCCTCGCCTTTCTAGCCAATTACAAAAGCTCAAAGGGAGGGGTGTATCTCCTGAATGTCAGTCAAGAGTTTGCATGTTACAGAGAACAGGAAGAGGGAGGAGGAGGGCAGAGTAGCCTATTTGTTAATTTATTTTTTGGCTAGCGCTAGCATAACTTGCAGAGCTTTCATATAGTAGCCTGTTTTAAAGTACTGTATAAATAGACTTGACTTGACTTGACTCTGGCCTTTTGATGTAAATGTTAGCCCTACTATTGTTTTTTGTTATTTCCGACTGACATTCCCATTGTTCCCAGGCTCAGATAACGTGGAGTACCAATTTGCGATGAACAACGACACCACAGAGTACCATGTTAAGGAACTCCTCCCCCATACGGCCTACACTTTCTACGTGGTGGCCTACTCCCCCATGGGGGCTAGTCGCCCCTCCCTGCCCGTCACTGTGGAGATGCTGGAGGACGGTGAGCAATTCAAAAAGACTAATAAATAATAAAACATAGTGGCTATTTAGCCTTCCGGATGTTATCGATAAGTCAACTGCTATTTAGCTGTTGTTTTGCACTCTGATTGGTCGATATGTGTGTTACAAGTCTGACTTTTGCCAACTGTTGAGCCTGCCACATCAATGGACAAGAATATATCCGTGTTAATTTGGATTGTTAGCCAAAACAACTGACAAAAGTTAGGGGAGCCTTAAAATCGGTCCTTTTTAGGCTGGTTGAAGACGCAAAATTTACATTTTGTGCCTCTGGACAGCTGGCAGTTGTGAATATGATATAGCAACCAATCACAGATGGTTAAATAGAAGTCGACATAACAATGCCATCCGCAATGTTTTTATTGTGTGTGTGTGTGTGTGTGTGTATTTGCAAGAGAGAGTCTGGAACTCTTTAATTGACGGGATAAAATGCCATATATTATGGACCATTCACCTGATCTGATGATCCTGCCGTACCCCCCTCCAGTGCCCAGTGCCCCTCCGCAGCTGTACATAGCCAGCACGTCTCCCACGGACATCCGGCTGTTGTGGCATCCACTCTCCTCGCAGCACAGCAGGGGGGCTGTGACACGCTACCGCATTGAGTACAGCACCCTGGACCAGAGTGAGTTGGGTTTGAATGCCTCAGAGTGCTGGCTCCATGGCTAACGGGGGATGATATCTGGGTGTTTGCTGGAAAACGCAATCATTTCTGAAAGCTACGTTTAATAGTAATCAATCAATTACTATTAAAGTTAACTTAAGTTAAATTAATTATAACGTATGTATATAATTGTGCATAATTGTTATAAAGATGATTGTGATGATAATAATAATAAATATTATTATTAATAATATGAATGATACAAATAATACTATATAGTAATATTTGTATTATTGTTGTATTGGTTGAATATACTACAGCCCATAATTTATATTATTATTGTTACAATTGCAATTATATGGTGCAACATCATGCAACATGCTCCACTCAGGGCGTCAAGAGTCCATCTGCCTACATCTGTCTTCTGCCTTCCACACGAATACACTATTATGCAGGTGTGTTGTATTTTAAAGGATGTTGTGTGTGCATTTGTATGTATCCATGTGTACTGTGTGTGTGTGTGTGTGTGTCTAGTGGACCATGTGTTCTCTGTGGAGGTGGGGGGTAATGAGACCCAGTTCACCCTGAGAGAGCTGCAGCCAAACCAGGCCTATCGACTGAGGATGGCAGCTGGCACAGCAGCAGGGTTCGGGGTGCAATCAGAGTGGGCTCAGCATCACACACTAGCCCACTACAACCATAGCAACCACAGCATGGGTAAGAAAGACACTCATCCTTAGGGTTAGCTTGTCTATACAAGCATATCATGTGGTACTGTTAAGATGCTACCTGAGTGGGAGGTTTAGACAACCATGGGATTGTGGCAAAAAGGTAGCATATATTGACAAGACCCCCACCCCAGGCAGTCCCAGGTTAAAACAAACAATTAAGAATAATGTGACCCAATCATTTCCTCTCAAAAGCATCTCATTACTAATTCATCACATTCTCAATCTTAGGCCAGAAACCACTTATTATGTGCAGATATCCTTGAGCACAACATGAAACCCTTCCTCTTCCTTTGTTAGATGCTCTAGATCAGAGCATCAGAAAAATATCTCAGTATGAAGTGCTATTGCTGGGATGAGCTCAGAAAACCAATTTTATGAACGTTTGTTCATAAAATGTGTCTTGTCTTATCCACGGCAAGTGCACATAGCATTAACAATTGTGTTTTTAGTTTTAGAGCTGTATTTATATGGCAATATTACAAACATTCTTTAACATTTCTCCAATGAGTGGTCTGGTTTTCAGATCACATTATGTTTAGCTTGGTATTCATGGGAACTGGATCCAGACTACCCAATACGGTGACTCTGAAGTGCAAAACGCAAAAACATAAACTTTCGTCCCCACGGTGTAGATGCAACGTACAAAAACAAAAAGGAACAGCCCTGAGGTGCAGATGCAACACACACAATTAGGGAAATGCGTCACCACCTAACGTCATCAGCCTTGGCACAGGAATTGAGTTTTGTATTTGCATTTTATTTTTGTGTGTGTGTGTTTTGCACTTCACATCCACCGTAACCCAAGCAACTAAATTGTCCTGAATATTCATCCTTTTTCAAACAAAACAGCAGCGTCTTGTGGGGGAATGTCTGATTGTGACACCGGGAGAAAAGATGTTTAATGATTAAGTCTCCTCCTCACAGTAATTTTGTGGGATAGACTTGCTGACTTGTATTATATTTAATAGATAATTAATCTATATATCTAAGGTAGGATGCCCGTCCACATATACTTAAATCGTGTAGGCTTTAGTGATATGTTGTTGTTTTTTTTCTCTGGGCTCTCAGTGATCTTTGCCCCCACGGAGCTGAAGGTCAAAGCCAAGGTGAACACGCTAAATGTCACATGGCAGCCCTCACCCAACCACACACAGACCTCTGGCTACAAGATGTCCTGCAGAGAGGTTGAGACAGAAGAGCAGACCAATGGGGAGAGGATGCCACTAGCCCACACTATCAGGCTCCGCAAAAAAGCTCGGCACCATCTACTTACTGGTCTGGGTAGGTCGCATGACAAAGCCTCTTAGCGTTCCTTAAGTATATTTTCACACAGCGGCCCTTAGTTCATTTGTGTCCTTGGTTTTGGGCATCACAGTTTGTATATGCTTTTATATTTTCCTAGAAAATATATTCTTCTCTTCTAGGTTTGTGAATGATAAATATGAAAAATATATACAGCATAAGTGTATATTTGTTACATTTAGCATGGAGGTGGGCAAGGGTGGTGAATGAATGGAAGAGTAAGCATAATGCCAATGCCTAAATGATCTTTGAAAGAAATGTGACACCTGTGTGGCTGTCAAGGCTCTACATAAAAGTGATCAGGAGGTATTTAATATGCTAAGAAAAATCCCAAGAGTAGTCAAACACTAAAATCTCATTTGAATGGGTTTGATTAAATCAATAGTAGGCTATATTTGACTTTTAAGATGAAAATCATATAGATTTAAATGCTATAGAGACCATACTATACATACCATATAGATACTAAATACTAAATACATTTTTGGTCATTTATCATCAGACCACCTTGGATGATAACATGGAACATGGGTGGCTCAGTTTTTATATGCTGTTATACGCTCCAAGACTTAACAAAAGAATAATGATCTCTTCTAGGTTTGTGAATGATAAATCCCCAAAATATATATTTTAATAAAAATATATAGTAATAGTTAAAACCTCTTTATCCCTGGAGTAACCAGATCTGGGTATTTAGTAAGTAAAGTAGTAGTAAGTAAAGTAAAAGCATATTTTTTCAATTTAACATGGAGGTGTGCAAGAGTGATGAATAAATAGTAGAGCAAACATAATGACAATGCCTAAATGGTTGATCTTTGAAAGAAATGTGGCGCTTTAACGGGATGAACGAGAACGAACACAGAGAAGCGATTAGACAAAAGCAACATTTTCAATGTACCACAACAAAAGACAACCAACACCATTCCCTAAACAAACCCAGACATACTGTATACCTCCACAACACAACAGGTGCAATGAATGAATGGGAGTGATTGATAAATGGAAGTCGGTTGTGTAGCTGGGGTGCGCATCCTTTATATTTATGGCTACTAGATTCCTTCCGTGTGTGTGTGTGTGTGTGTGTGTGTGTGTAAGTCTCCGACAGGCAGTATGAGGTGAGGGTGTGGGCTTTCAACAAGCAGACGGAGGGGGCCGCTGCTGTATGGAAGGGCCGGACGGAAAAAAGCCCTGACCGGAGTAAGGTTTATTTTCTTCTCAGTTCTCCGTATGTGTATGTGTGTGCGTGTATTTTGCTGTCAGCCCATTTAGGTACTCTTTTTTAGTTTTTAATATTACAATTTTAGTACAATAATATGTTCCATATATATTTAGTGCATTAATATATTGCAATGATATTACATTTACAGTATGTATTTGTTTTGAGTACAATTAACCTTTTTTTAATTAAAGTATTTACAATGTGTTTTTAATGTTGAAAGTTTCTTTGCCGCCCATTGGGAGCCCCCCCCCATTGCCCCCCAGTGGTGTGCACGCCATGGCCAACAGCTCTTCCTCCATCTGGCTGCGCTGGGAGAAGCCCCGCTTCAGTAACGTGCGCATTATCAACTACACGGTGCGCTGCAGCCCTGCGGGCATCACAAACGCCTCGCTGGTCTCCTACCATACCAGGTTAGATTCCATGGTGGTAAAGCTTTTTAAAGCTGCATACTGGCTACATACATTATTTGGGAATGTTCTAACAATTTACAAGCACATTGCAGTACATTAGCTGCTTCTTCTAACTAAATAGTGATGCTTCATTTGGAAGCATAACAGTAGTAAGAAAGGCAAAGTTGACCGTATAACGCCACATCTAATCATTTCTGGAATTGTTTAAGAGAAATTGGTTGAAATGGAAAATGCGTTTGTTTTCTCTCTCTCTCTCTCTCTCTCTCTCTCTCTCGCTCTCTCTGTGTGTGTGTTTGTTTTCTAGTTCTGCTCAGGAGATTCTGCTCGGGGCTCTGAAGCCCTTCACACGCTACGAACTGGCAGTGCAGTCCAATGGAGTGGACGTTGTTGGACCGTTCAGTGGCACAGTGGAGGAGTCCACTCTGTCCGACAGTAAGACTAAACCAGCACTCATTTACCTGTGTTTACTTTTGTCAGTTAAGGGCAGTTTCCTGGATACGGTTTCAGTTAGGCCGGTAGTAGTCCTCAGAACAGTTGAGCTTAGCTTTAAAAGTAACTTTCTGGAAAACATTTACATGTTTTGGATTGGT
This sequence comes from Percopsis transmontana, assembly GCA_025447815.1. Taxonomy (NCBI): domain Eukaryota; kingdom Metazoa; phylum Chordata; class Actinopteri; order Percopsiformes; family Percopsidae; genus Percopsis; species Percopsis transmontana. The sequence continues at coordinate 5,702 of JAOEHI010002437.1, forward strand.
TATGTCTGGACTATGGAGTGTTGGACAAAGAATGAGTTCATACAACACAAAAGATGTTCACACAACACTAGCTTGAGGATACTTGAGGAAAGCAGGAATGGAGAGAAAACAGTAAAAACAGAAAACAAATATGGACAAAATATATGGAAAAATCAAAAGGACACGTTCACTAGTCGGCATGTGTATTTTCTTTCCAATAACTTATAGCTCATTTCATTAACTTAGGTGAATATACTCACATAAACTTCTGATTCTGAGTTGGTTTAAGTAAAGCTAGTTCACTTTACACTAAGGCAAGGATTTGCACTACTTAAACATCACAAAGTGAATGTAACTTTACCTGGTGGTAAAATACTTGTTGGGAGGAGAAAAATAGTTCGTTTTTTTCACAGGCCATGTTGACAAAAAAAAGTATTTAAAAATAAATGACACCGGTCTTATTTGATGCTGGGAGGAAAGCATTGGTCTGTTGGTAGTTGGACCATGTAAGTTTGTTCTCTTTCTCATTTAAAAAAAAAACTCAACACGTCCTTCTCCAAGCCCTCTCGAGTACTCAAACCCTGGCTGTTCAAACAGAGCTACTCCGTGCCCAACAGTAAAACGCTGGTGCTGGGCCACTGCCAGAATGCAATATGTGCAGCTTTGTGGCCTCTATAAGCACAACAGCATGCATCCTTTGGCAACCTTCGGCAGATGTTAATAATAAATGATGTTAATAATAAATAATGGCACTGGTTTATTGTAGTAGTGGCATAATATCTGATCTGATTCGTCACATGGGTGACATTTATTGTTTGGTATAAACAGATGTGTGTATTGTGTATGTGTGTGGGCTTGTGCAGGCCTCAGCTCGTGTGTCAGTTGGTGTGTGTGTGTGTGTGTGTGTGTGTGTGTGTGTGTGTGTGTGTGTGTGTGTGTGCAGTCTCACGTCCAACCTATTCCGTTCATGTGACTGTGGCCAGCCAGCAGGCATGGCGATTAATAGCTGGCATCAGTGGATGATAATTGGCGGTAATAAAACACCCAGATGGAGAGGTGACCACTGGGTCGGCCGGGAGCGTGCTCAGTCCGTCAGGCAGGTCCGGATTTGGCAAACAAAGGACGAGTCAGGATTGTGCCGGTTTTAATGGCATTATTACAGACGGTCACATGGCTTCTGCCTTCGACTGCTTTGAACCATCACTTAAGATCCAGTCAGTTCCCCTTGGCCTGCTCACCCCCTCCCTTGTACCCAGGTGGCAGGGATACGAGGCCCCAGATGGGTGGCTAGTGATATGTCAAATCCCCCACAAAGCCTCTATACGTTCCCCAGCTGTGGTGCCTCATTTCTGGGCGGTAATTACTGACCCCCTCTCCTGCCTCTCCAGGGCCCTCCACTCCCCCAGAAGAGCTGCAGCTGAGCGCTTTGGACTCGTCTTCTGTGCTGGTGAGCTGGCGCCCTCCACTGGAGCCCAACGGTATCATTGTCACTTACAGGATTCTGTACAGCGGCAACCACAGCCAGCCTGAACACCTGTGGAACAAACTGTCTCAGGATGGTGGGTTGGCTGGCGTAACACCCTTTCTATACTGCCGGAAGTCTTGCTCTTCTGTGATCCTCAGTATCAGTCTTGTTCATTTTTTGTCTCATGAAACAAGCAGTAACTTAACATCACTCTATTAATAGCCTTCATGATATTTAAGAAAAGTCTTAGGAAATAAGTGAATAAAATGTTTTCTCTCTCTCTCTCTCTCTCTCTCTCTCTCTCTCTCTCTCTCTCTCTCTCCCTCTCTCTCGCGTCTTTCTGTGTCTCAGGGACCATTACCAGTGTGGAGGTCCATGGCTTGTCGAGCAACACACAATATTTCTTCAAGATGGGGGCAGCCACCAACGTGGGTCCTGGACCTTACTCTGCTGTCAAAGACGTGCATACTCCCCCGCAACAATATGGTAAGTGCCTCATTCATACATGTATATGTATATATTCATATATGTAGAAGAAGCACTTGCTGTAATATTAGTATAGCAATGGTAATATAAGTCATTATAATAGTTTGAGTCCTTGTAATTAGTAGCACTGGTAGTTCTGTTGTACTAGACAGAACAGGAAAGACTCTAGCGAGAACTCTTGCACCTTCTTGCACTGACCAGCTGCTGTCTCTTTGAAGTATTAGTTACGTACTGGTTTTACTAATTAGGTACTCCTATAGTTATTATTATTTACTGTTACTATTTTGACTTATTTTTGCTTTTACGGTTTTACTTTGTTGACATTGAAGACAGATCAAAGTCCATGCCTATTGCAATGACCGCTGTTCGCTGTGTTGTTACTCATCAAACAGAACAATGAACCACTACCCCATAGACAAGAAACTTTAAACTTACTGTTATCTGACAGGAATAGAACAAAATTTATCTCACGCGCATACACGCACAAACATACTGTATATAGACATTCAGAGGCGCACAATGTACTTGCACATACATACACACACACCACATAATTCTGATAATTTGTTTCTGCTGACGCTCGTTAACCGATAAGATTAAAATTTACTATTTAGAATGGATTGTCTGTGACCCAATAAAAAATAACAATACAAAAAATGAGGGGGTTATTTACTACAACAGAACATGAGGAAAATATTTAACTTTAATACATTTTTAAGTAAACAGCAAATGGTAGCCAGACTTTCTAAGGAACAAAAACAGATTAACAAAACGAAAACACACATTGAATCCTCTGGTGTATCCCATGTATAACTTATTAAAACATACTAAAATAAATAGCATCTTCGGGCGAAATGGTCCCACACGCTACTTGTTTTTGCTCGCTTCAATTTGCGCAGACTGTGAAATATGGCTGTAAGCACGTGTGGTTTGTTGCCCGTGTCAACACGCCCCCATGAGATGATTGATATGTATACCCTATTTTTCTTTTACCATGCAGCAAACTTTGTTTTAATTATTAATCGGTCAAAATTCTTATTTTCAGTTAACAGTTAAACGGTTAATAATGAACATCCCTACCCACCACGCATTCTGGGCTCTTGTGAGGAGAATATTGAGTGTGAATATCAAAGGTGCAGTCTCATTAGCTGCCCGCTGGGAGATCTTTGAATTACTGTTCTCCATATCTGTAGCAGAACTGCTGTGAAAACTTTCCTTAACTTTCCTATCCCTCTGTATCTGACGTAACGCCTGCCTTGTCAATAGATCACATCAAGCCGTGTTGCAGCATCGGTTGCAGTCATTGCTATCCCCTCAAACAGGCATAGTCACGCTTCTGCTGTAGTGCAGTCAGATTTGGGCCCAAATATTTTCCTACACGAACCAAATAGTCCTCATGAAATCAGTGGCCTTGGTGCCACTGTGCACACAAACCCATCCTTTATCCTTGTATGAACTACTGTTCTGCTCTACAAAGCCTACCTAGGCTTTTTAGGCTTTGCTCTACCCGTAAATACTTGTTACTTCTTTTTTCATTAGACTGGAGTGCACCGTGTATGGCTAGTGAGTGAGATTTATACAATCATAAAGGAGCATTTCAATTCGCTTTGACTGAGCACTTTTCTGAAGTAGATTCTGAAGTGGCAGTCCAAATAAATGCTAACAATTGTTTGTGGCTAATATATAAGTGTGAGTAAAATAATGTGAAATAATCTGCCTTGAAACCATTCTTCTCGTAGATAAAGCCGCTGTCTGGCGAACCATTCTGCCTTGAAACTGACGAGAGTAACAAGTTGATTCTGGTCACATGGGCTGCATGTCGCTGTTGCCAGCATGTGGTGTGAATGAGACGGTGTATGGGTGGGCCGGAACCTCTAACCATCTGCTTCTCAGCCTCTCCACGGCCACTCTGCCAAAGATACCCTCCTAAAGGAATATCAATGAGAATCCATTCTCGGCAGTAGGCCAACATGGCTCTTGTTGTAAATGAAGGAATGAGTACATGATCTAAGTTTAGGTAAAACCCACCCATCTGGTTCTGCAAATTATCTGCAAATACAATTTAAACCTGTTATTTGACATTCTAACTTGCCCCAGGAGAAATTCGATGATGATTTTTACGCATTCTTACACGTTCTGCCTTCTTGTTGTGCACAGAGCTGGACATCCATGCGGTGACAGGCATCATAGTTGGTGTGTGTCTGGGGCTTCTATGCATCCTTCTCTGCATGTGTTTCAGCTTCCGCAATGGCAAGGCCAGGTACGGTAACACAAGTCTTTCTCATTAGAGATTTGTGTGTTGGCTTAAAATGTCTCTACCCAGACCCTGTTTGACATGTTTATCTTTTGCTCTTGTTTATCTTGTGACCTTTCGACACAATGGTTAAGGTTCCAGGGATATTTTGACACTAAAGCCGTGAACTCTACACGCCTTTCCAGAACTAGGTCATTTAGCAGACATTGTTGTATCCTTGAATAACAAATCCAGGACCTCTAAAATGAGAGTCGAACACCCTAAGCCACTAGGCCACCCTGCCCTACTAGTTGCCTTTAATGTTTGTATTCTTGAAAACGCACACACAATCTAGATGAAGTTGTTTATTACTTCTGACCCACAAGCACACACAACTGTACTCACAACTGGATGCACTTTTTACTTAATACAATGAATATAGTTTCTGACGACCCAACTTTGAAAACAATGTCCCATCAGGCAGGTTTCTCCTTGCCAGATGGGAGGAAAAGGTAAAGGGGGTGTCGTTTGTTTCCATGTGAAATGTGGGCCTGTGCAGCTCTTGGTGAGACTGTAATATGATTAAGGGCTATATTAACATGACTTGACTTGACTTGCTCTGGATCACCTCAATGAATGGTGTGTGTTAATGATGATGAACAACAATATGTCAAAGAGCAAAGGTGCACTTCACCAACTGTTCTACTGAAATCTGCTGTTCTCTGTGTGCTCTCCTGCCTCCTCTCTCCCCCCGCTAGAGAGGTCACAGGGGCTCTGAACCCCTCAGCTCTGACCCCCCAATTCCGGAGAGGAGGCCGTCCGCAGCCCGACGACTCGGTACCAGAGTGCAGCGACTGCCACGAACTGGAGACCCTGATGCCCCCTAGCAGCCAGGAGCCTGGGCCGACCCAGGCGGGGGCCCCCGAGCAGCAGAGCCTGATGGCTGGTGCCGCTCCAGCAGCGGGGGACGAGATCCCTGGACCTGAGTCCAAGGTGGGGATGAGGGGGGGCTGTTAGGACCTGGATAGAATTATTGTAATAACTGTCATGATATCTCTGTCATAAAGATAGATTATTATTAATAATATTCACAATCGCCGTCTTAATCTGTGATCATTTGAACACATATGTCTACATCCACAGTCTACATACAGCCCTAAGGCATAAGAAACTTTTCCATATGAAGAAAATTTTGAAAACAGGAAAAGTTTCAGTGTCTTCTATATACAGTATATGAACATACAGTGTTAGCGTTTTCTTACATGTTCGGGCAAAACGTGTAATGGTGTATGAAATGTACTGTGGGCCAGAATAATGAAAAGAAAAACATACACCAACTTTATAACATTCCATATAGGTTTACACGTTATATGATTTAGAACATATATTTCCTATACAGAATATATCGATTTTCAGAGGTGGGTAGAGTGCATTGAATAAAAAATGGGTAGTTTGAAAAGAAAAGTAACGAGTGGAATGTAGCTAAATATAACGGAGTAAAAGTAAAAACATTTCTTCACAAATATACTCGAGTAAAAGTGAAAAGTATGTTGCATTAAAGCTACTCTTACAAGTATGTGTGTATGTCTTCTCTCTTTTCAGGCGGCCTGGAATGGCTCCGTGAGTCGTAACTGGGCCAACAGAATCACCAGATACAGAGACACCATCACCGAAGATGCACCTACACTCATGAATGGGGCGCTCAGCGCGTTAACTGACGCTAACAGCCAGGTAAACGAGTTACTGTTTCCAGCTGATGCAGAATTTGGACTAGCAGATAATAATGTGAACATAACAGTTGCAGAAGG
>JAOEHI010002438.1:0-11671 GCA_025447815.1 Percopsis transmontana
TGTCAGTGGTGTAAAATATGTAGTTGGATTGTTTCATGCAACTTATAATTTGTTAATATCTCTATATAAAGAAACCTCATTGCTTGAATTGTTACTCTGCTGTCTCAGACAATGTAACGCAAGTAAAAAAACATTTATGGACTTATTTGCGATTATAACCATCAAAATTTCTCGATTTGTAAATCTGCCTGAACATACTTCTACTAAAACCCTGAAATTCTGTTTTCATCAGATGTGGTGCTATGGTCCCAAAGTGTTTTGGGGCTTTATCTGCATAATTCCAATAAAATGTTTGTTGTAAAACATGATTTTCGGTCAGGCGGGAATAAAATCTTAACATTTATTTTGTTGTTCTAGCTTCATGTACTGTGACCCAGTAAGATCCAAGATAAAGTGAAATCTCACAGGTGTTACCTTTCTTTTGGTACCTAGATTATCTTTATAGCCTTTGTAGTTTTGGAGATATACTCTTCAGTTTGAGAATGCTTTTTCGAGGCAGCGACCTGACCAAAGGGCTTAGTGATGAAGTAGTCAATGAAACTCATAGCTGGAGATGAAAACATTCAATAAACCATCATGCATATCCTTCGACTGTCTGGACACATTACTACTTAAACTCTAAACAGGAAGCATCATATCTAGAGTTTTTACTTCAAAATAAAAGATCAGATCACTAAACTATATACCAACATATTTATTAATAAATCGGATAGGCATTGGCAGCTTTAAATATTGAATGGATCGGGACATCCCTACGAGATGCACTATAAATTGTATCCTGCAATACTTATTGTGTAGACTGTCCGAAATTAAGCACGATGCAATATTTGCGACAAGATAATTGCTGCCAAGGCCAGCCACAATAAATTTTATGAAGCACACGACTGTGCACGGAATAAACTTAAGAGCAGAAAGTTGCTCCGTCTTTGACTGCAAGAAGACTGAACCGGTGCAGTCATCCTTTCTGCGTCCTCAAGCCACAGAGCCTCCTTGAACATGACTGGGACTCCGACAGATAAGGTAAAAGTTTAGCAAGCAAGCAAACACCACTTATAGTGGTACATGCTTGTGTACTAGTCAAGTTAAAGTTCCTTTTCTCCATTCCCATTTTGAAAAATCCGTATATAAAGAGTTTTAAGCCTTAAACCAATCCAACCAGCTACGACATGAATCGTGGCTATCAAACATTTGAATCTGAGCAAAAAAAGAACAGAAAAACTGAAAAAAGGCAAAGGTACAAGACTACGTACAAAATTATTTAAATTAGGTAATCAACTACTCATCCCATAAACCATTGCGAATGATAGCATTTTCAAGGACTTCCATTCATAATAGTTTAGCGCGCTTCTTGTTGAATTTAATCCTTCTCATAGTGTTTATATTCTTGAAAATAGAGTATATATTGTATATATACGAAACCATATACGAAATTTGTTTTTGCATTACTTTTCTTATTAAGTCACTTTTAGCTATCGTTAGCCATCTTCTTACAACATTGAATCTTTTTCGCCATTTAAGAAATTTAATTTCCTTCCGTAATCAAGTCCTCTACTATTATGCTTTTATTGAACTTAAGGTAATTTTACTGCTAAATTATTCGTGCAAGAAATGCGTTATACAAGTAAAATCTTATTGATTGATTCACAGGGGCATAGTAACAACTTGATGGTTGCTCTGGTCCATGGTAACAGCGAGCTCCACCAATCAGCGACGTCGCTGTTACACTTGAGGACTGTGGGTAGTGTAGTACTTCTCCGTGACAGCGCGAATAAAACACATTTTTCTTAAAACAAGGTTGATATACGGACTTGTATCTTCTACGGGAGCATCTGCTATCGTATCACAACCTCGTTGCTAGTGGTAAATCTGCATTGGATGGTTACGAAATTATGAATTAATCAAAATCCCAATACAGAATATGAATGGGATTTTTACTTCTGGAACCACACTGTTGAGCTCTATAGATAGATAGCTAAATCGGTTCTAAAAATGCTTCTAGGTTGACAGTAACGATCAAGTTCAACCCTTACGTGCCTGAAATCTGCCTCATAGGGCTGACAACATAAGCTACAATTTGATATGATTGGTTAAGAGGTTGATGACGCGCGTAATTGCAGTAAGAGTAATTGCGCCTGACGCCAATGAACGAGACCTATCTGCACTTCTTGGCATTTACATCGACAGGAAACCTTTTAGCTGGATAAACTGAGGTAAAATGTTTTTGAAAACGTTTCTAGTCATGATTTATCTAAATGTTTAGTCATGAAATCAGGTTATATGAAAGTAATATGCTTTCTCATCAGCGCCAACATTATGGCGTAGGTGAGGCTACAGTAGCATACCATGAGCTAGCATGCAATTTTTGTCATCTGCTTTAAATGACATTTATTTCCAATTGCATGAAAAAAAAAAAAAGTATTTTGTATGATGTTTGTTGTCTAGAATTAGTTTGCATGTTTATGCATGTTCCAGCTGTACAAATTAGATAGTTATCTTTTATTTTGCTGGTCAGGTGACAGACATAGGTGAGGGGACTAGTTACAAGTGTCGGACGAGTTCGCTGTACCCATCATTGCTGTATCGCAAAAACACCGGTGGATTGACTACGGTAAGATGACATTGAGTTTGTTATGATATTAGTTTATCACTCAAATAACAACATTAACAAGTTACTGAAACAGTCAGTTTGTTTTCTAAGATAGTATTTGTAAGAGAGATTTATTGAAGACACGGACGGATGCGTTTCCTGTCACCCAGAATAATTCAATAGTTTTGTGATTTGGAGGAAAAAAGTCTTATGAAGTCTAATATTTGTATGGTTTTGCTTATGTTTCAGATGGAGGCTGACAAGACCATCACAGACGTGTGTGTGAGAATGTGGGTATGAGTATTTGTGTATTCTTCTTCACAGGCCGGTTATACTATGTGATCTACTTTTATAAACTGGTTGTAATTCTTAATTTTATATGTACAGTTTTCATATTAAAGATAATTTCTTCATAAGTCGGTAGTAAGTTGTATTTGTTGAAGTGCATTTTATGTCTCTAGTCTGAAATAAATAAAATATATATATCTCATGTGAATTTATGTCATTCTTATGCCCGTTATATCATTCTTATTGACTTGTATAATATGATATTTACAAATTATATACATAAATAGATTAAATAAATGTAAACCATTGTGTCTGTCTTTATTATCAGTTTTTATGTATACGTTTTGGTGAGAAAGAGACTGGAGAAGAATTCCGACAAACATGCTAAATTATGGTTTCTGTATTTTATTTTTTTTTACACTGATCACTAAATTTATCATAACTTTAAACAGTTCAGGATATTCCCAGTTTTTTGTTAGATAACACCAAATGCGGAGTATTTCATACGCTCTAATTTTTCTTAATCTTGTAGAGAAATATGCAAAAAATCCACTGGTTTGTGAATGAAATGTTGACGATTTTTTGGGCTATACATTTGGAGAGGATTTTAAAATATTTCATAACTGAATCAAGATGACCATATGTATTTTACACCATTTTATAGAACTGGTCCTTCTGATTAAAATGGTATGTATAGCTCATTGATTGTATCTAATATACTCAAGATATAGGGTTTTAGGTGTGAGACGGTCATCCAGCACCAGAAAATTCAATTTTCTGATTACACATAATGTTTGTAATCTCATTACACATAATGTTATACATTAGCCTCTGCCAACCCTGGCATGAGGAGACCATCAAGGTCACAACTCTGGCTCCGGAATGCCGGATTGCTATGTAAAAGGACACACTGGGGTGGCAATAGGTCACCTCTGTTTGGTTCAGTATAAACAAGCCAATGCGGTTTAATGATTGGTCTTCAACGGCATTATTGCAGGTTTTTCAAAAAAACCTTACGGGGGTTTAAAAAAAATATATATATAAAAAAAGGCCTGGTGTAAGCTGCTCTCACAGGAGGATGTACACGTAAAATTTTCTACTTTTTGTCTCTAAAAGCCCTGAAATGTACACCAGCATCAGTCTGTGGGTTTTTCTGCCTGCATTACTATAAGGGCTGATACAGATTGGGGGGGGGGGGAGGAGAACAGATGACACCCCTGGGAGAAGGTGGGGCCAGGGATAACTAGCAGGATCAGCAGGTTCAGCAGGTTCTACAGGCTGCTACTGCACTTCCCTAGTGTACAAGGGCCAGGCAAGAGCGGCAAACTGCCGCGCTAAGGGAAACGTGAGGGTGCCCCCTCTACAATGGGACATCCTCCTAAAACGCAATATGTATAAGGTCCTGGCAACATTCTTTTAAAGAAAAAAACAAAAAACTCAAACGATCTGAAATTTAATTTCCACTCCCAGAAATGAGCTCAGTAGAATGGTAAAATTATTATAGTATACGCAATGCAATTTAAGGTTTAGTGCCTACCTTTCTGAAATAAAGTTTATATACAAAATTAACAGAAATGTAAGAGTAGTATGTTTAGGGAAGGCGAGTGCCCCTTCTGTCACATTGTAGAAGCTCTTGAATTTAAATTAAAAATTCACAAAAAATAAAGTGAATGGTACTATGTGGGAGTAGTTGAGAATTTAGCCTGGTTTGAGTGCCCCCCATTTCAAGCTATTATATAATAACTTAACCTTATAGTATGTACTGTGTACTTTGTAAATAAATGCACATCGCTTGCTCTTCAGGAAAGCCATAGTCAGTGTAATTTTTAGTTTTCTAAACGTAGCGAATTCAAAGAAGACAGGTGTTTGCCGACTTATTGTGTTTCAACAGTTCGGTCTCCGTTAACATCTTTGTTTGTTTTGAGTTGTTGAAGCCGGAATATCCTAATGTGCGAATGTCAAAAAATTAACAGGCTGATGAACAGTGTGAATGCACCTTTAAGCTTTTAGAGAGTTAGCCAAATTAAGACAGTTTAATATAATTCAGGCTGATTTGACATTAGCTAAAGTTATTTGCCACTGTATGGTATGCCAGCTACACTGCCGAAAACCGGAAGGACTTGGTCCGGGTGGTAAAAATGGCACATAAGATTGTGGGAACTGTACTCCGAAACCTAGACAGTGTATGCTAGGTCACCGTCTGTCCCCTTGCCATCAGGGAAGAGATATAAAGCCATCAAAGCCTGAACAGACAGACAGCTTTTTTCCCCCAGAGCTCCACATCACCCCACACCCTCCCATAGCTTTCGAGGACTGAGGGCTGTATTATTATCCTTTACCCAAAATTGTTCATATTGTGCAGTTTTTTTTAACTTGCTTATCTTGTTATTTTTTTTTAAATCACTGCTGGTCTAAGTACCAAACATTTCGTTGTATGCCTACAATGACAAGTCTTATCTTTTCGTTTTTCTTTTGCTGCGGCTGTAAATATTTCAATAAACTAATTTGAGAAATTGACATAAATTAAGCTCTTGCTTCATACGGTTCCAGACAAGCTAGCCAGTGATGGCAAACTTTCTAGACTAGCGCGTGGCATGCTTCTGCGCACTCTGTCTGCACTTCACACACATACTGTACGCTGCACGCGTCTCATACTGCACATGTACGAAAACTGACCATGTAGTAATATGCCGATCCAGTATGTAGGAATAGACAGAGTGGGGGGAGTGGGAGTGACATAACATTTTAAAAGTGCTGACCAGATGGAAAGAGCATCATTTTAAAGAAGTGAGGTCATAGTGCGCATGCGTTGAGAAACTCGTCCACGCCAACATGAAAACCAGGAGAGAAACAGAGTACACGGACCGTGTACGCGGAAACATGCAACAGCCTTAAGGTGCACGCTGAGGTAATTTAAGTTAATTGTTTTTTGCACCGCAGAGCTTCTGTATTGCTCGCAGCACACTGGTCACTCGTGCGCCGTTTCTCTTGAGTTGCAGGCTGCCGGTTACAGCTCTCACAGAGCTAAATAATCATCAGATCTGTCTCGAACAACGACAAATCATCTATTTACCAAGAATAGAGAATGTGCTTTACAGAACTTAATTGAAACTATGTTTGGTAGAAATAGGATGTTTCTTTTGGTGTGGAGGCAATGATTGTGCCGTGGCATAGTGCCACACCTAAAATCAATGCAGAGGAATCACCGAAGAGCAGTTACTGTCAGAAGATTATGTTTGTTGGTAGGTTTGGCTTAAATATCACTGGGCCACAACATCGCTCTAACATTTTAACTAGTATACCTTTAATTTAAACATTTAGAATGTGGGTGTTTTTATTTATTTATTTTTTATAAAAGGGAGGAAAAAACCCACTACACACAAAGAAAACAGGAACCAATAGATAATATACACCTGCACCATATTCCAAACAGATAATTGTCTAGGATAATAAGTTTAAGTATAATTTGCTACAGGAATTGAACACAGTAATATGGCCTCAACAATAAAGTAACTCAACACGAAAAACACTGCTGAAATTAAGTATTGATTGACTCGAGGGCTGCACAATTAATTGTATTAAAATCGTGATCTAAAGTCATACCTCTATGCGATCTCATTTTTAAATGAGAACGATTCTGGCGCAATTTCATTAGGGACATCAGCTGCATCATAACAAGCGCTCCTACTTTCTCCCTCAACAAATGACAACACACCACGTGAAAGCTAGCTACAAAGCGACAGACCATTCATTTCAATAAGCGCCGGACAACAATGGGTGACAGTCATTGAAAAATCAACTGGAGACTGGAAAACTTGACTTAAGTTCTACCTTGCCTCCTTTCGGTGATCAAAAATTTTAATTTACTGGGACAAATAAAACTCAAAAAGGTGAAGGCAGGTTTCTGAGGTATTAATCTCTTGTGAGGTTTACTGAATGCATGAACGCAAAACCAAATGAATCGCAATTTTTCTGAAATATAAAACTGCAACATCTGTAATAACATTATAAACTTGATGAAAACAATGACAATGTGGTAGTTATTAGTGCTTGCTCAACGATGCCTACAGATAGACCAACTCTGGGGCTCAAACCCAAGACCTTCTGGCTGGGAGTCCAACACCTAGACTATCCTGCCCCGTGACATTGAGCATTGCCGTCAATTTCTGTCGAAAGTGCTGGCTTGAAACACTATGCTAGTTTTTGTTTGACATTGATAGACAAAGTAAAAACAGATATAGGATCATATAAATTCGATGTAAAAATATTTACATGTGCGTAAACTAATGCAAATGGGATGGGGCTGTATTTATCTTAAAAAATTAAAAAAAAAAATTTAAATAATATATTTCTCATATATTTTCATATTATAAAAAAAAATTCTGAATATGCTGACTCTGCTCTACAGGCTGAATATTCTAGGGAGGTTGGAGAATGGAGAGGAGAAGCGGGAGGTGGCTACACCATCAATTTCAACGTGTACAAATGGAAAATCTCACACACCCACTGTGCATTTAGTGTCATATGATGCAGTCATGGACCTCATTCAGCCTTCATATCTTGGGACTGGATACCATATTTACTTAGATAATTTCTACACCAGTCCAAAACTGTTCATTAACTTGGCCAGCATGAAGTTTGGAGCCTGAGGTACCTACAGGGACAACAGGAAAGGGTGTCCCACTGGGGAACAAATGCCCTGACCCAAAAAGCAAAAAGAGGCACCATGAGGATGAGAGAGGATGCCCTGGTCTTTGTGAAGTGGATGGACCTGCGGGAGGTGTCAGTGTGCGACACAATCCATCCAGCGATTTCTGGTGAGGTGGTGAAGAGGAAAGTCAAGGGTGGAGATAGAAACTGGAAAGTAAGACATTCCCTGCCCCACTCCACTCATTAATAAGAACATGGGTGGGGTTGACCCAACAGACCAACTCATCCAGTATTACTACACCCACCGCAAAACTGCTCCCTGTTATCGTACCCTGTTCATGCACTTTGTGGACATAGCAACAACCAACGTTTACATCCTGCACTGTGAGATCAGCAACACACAAGTACAGCACATGACACACAAGAACTTCCTGGAAGTCTCAATATTAACTTTGTTATATTTGCACTATTTGGGAACCTCTCACTCTGGGAATGCAAGGTCTGTAATTTAGCTCTCTCTGTGTACATAAACTGTTTTGACAGTGGCATAGCTAAAAATAAAGAAAACACCTACGTTTTATGTTGTAAATAGTTGTATATAGCTCAATTTTACCATTGTATGTCCACATTTGCAACCGGTGTTTAACTTTCCACCCTTGGAATGCTTTGTTCAGCATGTTTTAAAAAAAAAATATATACAATTTTCTAAATCTGATTTTATGTTTTTTGGGGTCCAATATGTTGATTCAGTAAGTCAAAGTGAAAAAATAATTGTCGGGTCATGTGGTGATGTGCTGGAGAGAAGGAAAAAAATAAAATTAAAAATACACCACATTGGCATGGTAAACATTTTAAATGGGAGGTATATAAAAAGGTAAACTCATAAGTATTCAAAAAAGGCAAAAATTACCCAAGACTGAGGAGGGTTAAGGCCTCTGGTTACTGTATGAAACATCTATTGTTTATAACTTTCCTACATATACATTGCCTGAAAGTTCTACAGCTGACTTTATTTGTTATCAGATTGATTTCTTGTACCATGCTTATTACTGTACAGCACGTTCTGATCCCTAAAATAATAGCATATCTTAAGCAAAATGTGTTATGCTAATAACCCTTGATTTATGTCCGTTTCTTCTGTATAAACACTTCCATCATGTCAAATGGGGTTAGATGGGGGCTAGATTCTACTCTGCACAATAACTACAGCAAATGCAAAATACACACGAGCTTGCGTTCAAATGCTGTGGCACACTAGATGTTGAGTCAACGATTTGGCCATACGGGGAAAAACGCTACCACTGGAGCATCAGATTTGTTATCGTTCCTGTGCCCGCCGCCATTTTATAATAGGTTGAGGAAGACATGTTGGGAGCAAATACAACAAAAGAGGAGCGGCCATTTCCAGCAACTCTCAGTAGCTTCAAATGATCTGTTCCTTGCTGCAATGCTATTGCGATCTGTAAATGCGTTGCGTGAAAACGTTACGTTTGGATAACAAAAAGCCCAGTTGTGTTTCTGTGCGTGTTGATTGAAATATACTGGGTCAGGCCGGTGAGAGCTTAACAGGGTTAATGCCAGCAAATCTGTTCCTACAGATAACAGCACAAACGATTGTGCTGTGGTGGATAAAATAAACTATACTAAAATAGTTTACATCGTTTGACATCGCCCGCGATCTTTAGCACAATCAAAGTACAAGATTCTCACTTTACCTTATATGTGGGATCCCGACGCCTCCCTGTAAAATTTTATACAGCTTGCTTTCGTATAGTAGCTGTGGGTGTCTGGCTTTCTGTGATTCCAATTTTACTGCTACCTCCTGAAAAATAAGACACGTATGATCAGTTAGTATAAGGGACAGCTGAAATCCAGCTACGGTAACGTTAGTCACCATATCTACTGAAAATAACCGTAGTATGTACGGTAACGTTAAATGCTGAAAACGTGACAAGTTGTCTTGAGGAGGAATTTTAGATATAAAGCAAATAAGAGCTCGTCAGCCAAGCAAGTTAGCCGTCTGCCCAAAAAACATTTATCCAAAACATCCACCACTATACAGCTAACGTTAGGGGTAAAGTATCACATTGCGATTTTCAATACCTCCCCATTTGTGATGTTAATGGCCAAGTAGATGTCACCGAAAGATCCCGATCCAATTTTCCTGACAAGCTTGTATTTTCCACCGACTATGAACTCGGCCTTTGAGCCACTGCTGCTCGCCATAATCCTCAACAAAATCCCAACTCCTTCTTGATTTTCGGCAAGAAAATTATCTTCGGGACGATCGACCCGAAAATGTTACTAGAACATACAGATCCGCGAGGTTGGTTTGCCAAATTGAGACTATGCTAGCGTTTAGCTTCTTATAACAATGTATTGTAGTTAGCAAACACGAAGGCAAAAAAATAACTACCTCCTGTCCACTTTACGGGGCACTACAGGAAATCTTAATAAAAATAACAAAAAGGGGTGAGGGATATGGGACTTTGCGCAATACAAAAATAATGGACTAAAAATCTACTAAAACGAGGCCCCTGTCAATCGTGGAGCGCCTATAAGTAGCAGCTAGCCGACCCGAGCTAGCATGAAGCTAGCGTTATTTCAAGAACACGTCGCGGAAAAAATACCCGGACGTCCACCGTGGCGACGGACAATAATAATCCTCTATCGACCAAACTTCAGTTTTTCGATATTTATATGGAATCGCAAGTCCCCTATCAGCCTTTTCGACGAACTTCAAGGGTGGCAGCCGTCTTTACCAAGCACAACCCACTCAATCCGCCATCTTCTCTCCTCCAGTCTCTTTCTCTTATCGTTTCCGTTCGTGGTCGGGGATACGTTCACGTGTCCATCGAAGATAGCCGAACAGCAGGGATACTTTACTAAGTGTTTGTCTGTCTACGAAATCGTATTGAAATTATTTTAAAATATCTGCAATTACAATCGTGCCAAAAGTCCGTACATTTTTATTTTGAATATCGTTGTTGTAGCTAACGTTAGAGGTACATTGAGGTTCGTGGAAGATACGCACATATGTAATTAAATTTCGAAAGCTTGTGTCATGTTGTGTAAGAGAAATACAAATCTTTAGTACGTTTTACAAGCATTTGGATTTTACATGCATGCGAATCTTCACTTGCCACCACTCAAAATACAAACTCACGTGACTGGCACTGTTGTCACGCACAGTAGGCCTATAGTCGGCTGGACCAATCATCAAGTTGTTGAGCCGAGAGCACCCACCATTGTACCTTATATTAAACGGTGAGCTGGTTGTCTCTTTATTAATGAATTAATCATTGTGTTTGTCTACAAAGCCTTTGGAAAGCTCACCGTTATCCCTTCAGCTTGCAGTGCCCAGTGTCTCTCATAAAACCTGCGTTTTAGTTGAATGCTTTATATTTTTGCACATGTATGGCAGGCCTACGTCGTTTACGGTAAAGTTCAAGACCAAGTTAGTATTGTTCTAACGCTAATATTATATTATGAATCGGTATTATTGGAGACTGATATCTTGAAATATTAAACATTATTACAACATATTATTGATAGCCTAATATTAACCATCTGTTTTAATTCTCAAGTATAGGCTACACCACGATTGAATCCACTTTGTCCTTCCGTCCTGTAGGTGGCGCTGCAATGCTCCAAGGTAGGCCTACTAACCACATAATAGACACATATCGAGTATACAGTGACAACCGTTACATAAGTACAGTCTAAATAATATTCTAGACCTAAATAGGCTATTTAGGCCTATTATAGATCGAAGGAAATAAGATACATCCAGAAGACCATTGCGACTAGAAGGTCTGTGTTTAAATGTTTCTTGTATAAACCTGAAAATTGGTAGTGTCAGAAAGGCACATTCCATAGTTCGAGCGGGTGTAATTCCAAGATAATGTAGACACAGAATGACAAGTAGGCTACTGTAACCTACTGTGTAAGGTCTAGTCTAATTACTAATTTGAATTTTAAACATCCATAATTCCTGAGCAGAGTTTGTGTTTTTCCTCCACTCGCCATGAAATCCCAAAACTGCAATGGAGCTAGACGCCCAAATTATTTTACAGTTTTTTTCAGTCGCTAACAAGCGTTTGTCCAATCAGTTGTCACATTTTCAAAACTCTAAACACAATTAGC
>JAOEHI010002439.1:0-11671 GCA_025447815.1 Percopsis transmontana
GTGTTTGTGTGAGAGAGAGAGAGAGAGAGAGAGAGAGAGAGAGAGAGAGAGAGAGAGAGAGAGAGAGAGAGAGAGAGCAGAACACAGATATTATAACTCACCATACAAGAAAGCAAAATGTATTTGATGCATCACTATTTCTGAACTTCTTTTAATTACACTGTAGTCTATATTATTAAACTAGCTACAGCGTAATGAAGTTTGTTTTGCAAATATCAAGTAGTGTAACTCCGAAGTGACAATGTATTTCAAGACATTTTTATTTTAGTTTAGATTTGGCATTCCGTGCCAGGGGCACCATGCGCTGTGTAATGCGACGGGCATACAGCAGGCTATGTGCGTAAATGCCAAGCGTAAAGTTTACACCGGGTGCCGACCTGTTTGCTTCTGTCTTCGGCTGCCTTCTTATCTCCCTCTGCCTGCTCAGCTCTGTCCAAGGCATTTTCCTTGTCCAGCTTGAGCATCTGCATCTTCTTCTTAATGGCATCCATGGCTGCTTAGTGGTGCGCTGACCGCGGCAACGATAAACAAAAGAAAGGTAGGAAAGTGCGAGAGGCTTGGAGCGTCTGAACCCCACTGAACGGCGAGCTGGAGTGCAAGCCCGCGCTGGCTGTTGCGAGTCAAATACGTTCTGTCAACGAGGAGTCACTAGAGCCCCCTCCCAGGATATCCAATACCTTTTTGGAAACAAGTCCAGCTGCTCGTTTATACGCGGACCTTTTTTGATACGCATTTGACAACTTACAGTATATGACTATACAAGGGGCATGGGCGTCAAGGGTGCAACCCTCTCCAGCCAAGACGTCTGTTCCTATTTCTATCACCCCCTCAACGACAGACAGGAACAAATGAACAAATGAATCTGGCATCCAACAGAATAAGAACATTTTACTTGATAACATTCCTTGAAAAGCATAAGTTTTTCCTAAATCAAGTCACGTGGTCTTGAAAAGTATCTTTAAACAAGCTCTATCTCATAGCCCTGTAATCTTTGTGAAGCTATATCACACAACTCCTGTAAGATATGTGCTTCTGGGTTATTTCAAATTAACCTCAATGAAAGATACTGTATGAAGACTTTGGCATTTCAACAGTCCCCTCCTCCCTCTGTGAGAGCTCACTCTGTCCCAGTCGCAGCTGTCGCTAAGACGTAGCAATGGCCAGTGAGAAGCCCATTAGGACCTACAGGACCAACCGTTTTACGATCAAAATTATATAAGAATACAAAGAATATCAGATAATTTCTAAAAGAGCAACTTCTAAATGCTGATTTACCCTGAAATGAGTTGGAAAGAACTACTCATGCATAGTTGCAGTTTAAATGGGCCTTGGCGTCTCCACATAGGCTTGTTCTAATATGCATTAGGAATGCTGTTGATGACTTTCTACCAGCCTTCCTATTGCTTTTTTGTGCCCAGGGGTTTGTATTGTGCATAGAGAACATCATCTTGAATGGCCAGTACCTGCTCTGCCCTGGGCATTTGAATTTGGCCTTTTGTAAAAGAAAGAAAAACAACCCACCCTTCATTCACACCAAATAACCACTGTTTATTATTGTCACACTTTACAGGCCATGGCAATGTATTTATAGAGGTGATAAATGTGGAGTAAATGTGAGAGTATTAATACATCTTAATCTGAACCAGTGAGAACACTGTGGAATCAATAGTGCTTGTGGTGCATTTATGTTAGTTTAGAAGTTAAATGTTTGTTATGACGGACCTTCAATTTGTTTAATATATCTCTTAATGTCTTTTTAAATGTATTTGTTATAATCTCTATCAACATATTTGAATTGATAGTTAGTGATATTAATATGCAAGTTAATATTTAATGGAGGCTGATATGCTTTTTCTAACAGACTTAATCTTGTCATCCTACTGTGTTGCCAGAGTCAGCAAAGGCATACAGTGCATAGCACAGAGATCAGAGAGGCTCAGGGCGAAATCCATACCATCCTGTTAACCGGGACAGATAGAAAAACAAACATCACCTCGTTGTACCTGTGAAACATTAATTGGTTTACTTGCAATCCTGTGTCTCTCAGTGGATAGCTGTCAGTAGTACTGTCCCTAGCACAAAAAGTGAACCTTTAGACGATTTCTTAAAAACATATTATCAAAACTAAATGCAGTTTTAAAGTGCAAAATAAGTAAACAGTATGCTTTTTATACCAATATCACAACATTTGTCCCAACAGACAATAATGAACTTCATTCTGATTTCTGTAGACTATATATTATACGGGCTGTTAGAATTTTGCATGTGAAGGGCCCAAAGGTGAAGGCCAAACATGACTTCCTCTAAACTCTAAACCTCTCAACAAGACTTGTTGACATTGTCTACTGATGACGATATCGGCAGATACAATCATTTGTCTTTTATTATAATAATAAAATAATAATACATTTTATTTTCTGGGACGCCTTTCTAAACACTCAAAGACATCTTACATTGCAAATACATAGATTTAAAAGAGGTGGCTGAGATAAAGCCAACTGATAAACATACTATAGTAACATATACTATAGTATCATACTATTATGAGGTTGTAGACTTCTGAAATGCTTTCCGCAGAAAAAAGCCTTTGCTTGGATATGAACTGGAATTTAGAATACCTGGTTCCGTCAGTAATCAAAGGACTGTATTTTTTCATAATACATCCTCAAATAAATCAAATCCAACACTTGGTGATGTGTTGCAAGCATGATGGTAATAATTCTTCTTGCTCTCATTCATAAGCACTGCCGTGTCAGCCCATATTCCATCTCCCAGGGTGTTTGGATGGTTTATTTCAGCACTGCTGACACAACTGGTAAAATTGCCACGGACGACACGGAAGTGAATCTGGCGATGATGTCAGTGTCAGTTTCTCACTTCAATGTCAACAACACGCCATTACCTCTTCAGGTCCAGTGGGCGATCCACGCTGTCTGAGTCAGAAGGACATACTTCCTCTCTCTCTCTCACACACACACACACACAAATAGACAAACGTGCTTCAACAGACACAAATGTCAGAAAGACATGGTTTTTCCCTCACACACTGGCAACTACTGCCCTATTTGAGGAGACAGACACACAGGATAACAGCTGTTCACTTGTTACGTCAACCCTGAGTCATTTTCCCCTCTAGGGGATAATGGCCACAATGTTCCTTCTCCTTACGTGACAAAGATCTTAGCTTTTCACTAAAGGCAAAATCTGAAACAATTAGACAGAAAAAAAAAAACACAATTTTAAGAAATGTGTTTTATTATAGAGTTGATAGCATGTAGGGAATCAAGGAATGTAACCATATGTAGTAACTCATCAGGGACTGCATGCTGGCATATTTAGTTAATTGGTAACAGTATACTACTGTACTTATATTTGCAATGTAAAAATAATGTGTCAGCTTTAGTAGCTCTACTAAAGTGTCAGAATCCTGGGTGTAGAGGTTGGGTGTCTCTCTACAGTCGGTCAGGACACTAAGGTTCTCACTGCGTCCTATCCTAATAAAGTTTACAGACCCAGGTTCTGCATTACATTATATCTCAAATTTGTCCTTTTACTAGATTTTTCTTAATCTCTCCTATAGCCTGAATACTTTACTCCACTTTTATAAAGTATATGTTTTGAAATAATTGAACAAAGGTTGTTTTTAATCTTGGTTTGACCGTATATAAATTACTGTGAAAAATAACTTATGTAAAAGAAAAAAAACACCAGGGGGCGACATGACCGTGCGAGGCAAAATAGTTCTTTCAGCTTGTCAAAGGGTGCCAAAGCACACAAGAAGGCAAAAGAGATGCTAGCTTTTTACACCTGTGCCAGAACAGCTGCGCAGTTTAGTAGATTCCCTGCTCAGATTTTAGGGTGGGCCAAATTTAGCCCCTGGTCTCAGCTCATTGCTTGGGCTCAGTTTAGCCTGATGCTGACTCAGGAATATGATCAGAAGGGGTAGTTAAGGGGACACAATCTTCTTTAGAAGTCACCCTTGTTTTGTTGGACAAGCTGCCACTATGACTAAACCAAACTTTAATTAAATTAAAATGTCAGTAATGAGCAAAAGGAAACAATGGAAGTCTGTTTGTCTTTCCATAATGTAAAAATTACTAATGCAAATTATGTTACATCTGAGTGTGTAAGAATGAAATTGAAAACCAGCAAAACACAAAGCACATCATTCCAGACAATACTGTACGTTATTTTGAAATGCTTTATTCTCAATGAATACAAAAAATATTTTTTTCCTTGAGGCCAGATAAATAGCTTTCATATTGTATGTTATCACTTCTTATTTGCAGTAAATTCCTTATCTTAATTTTGTTAAGGGAAAAAACATCAACATCAGATTTTCTCCATCATTCAAAATGTCACACCACACATTAATGGTGATAGATATATATTTCCTATTATCCTTATCACATTTATCATTCAAAGTGGCTTCAAGGACAATAAACAGAAAGAAAATAAAGATTATCCACCCATGAAACTTCAGTGTATTATACTCGCAACATAAAGTAAAAGCAGTTGATCGACCCAGAATTCCTAGTTTGAATCCTACGTTTGTCCTACTTCACGAGCATTGTGGTACAAGCCCATGGAATGCAGTAGAAAATGTGTTGTCTTCATATACATACTTGTATATGGGACAGCGAACACAACGACACATTTTTCAACTGACAATTCCTCTGCCATGCCCAAAAGGCTATGTACACGGACAGAGATGGACAGAGACAGTTCTGAATTTTGAGGAACTGTACAGGTGTGACATCACATTCCCTACCATAAGCATGTCCAGTACCTTCCATCAACCAGTGAGGAGAATCTATCTCGAGCACAATAGATGCAGTATGGGCTACGGACTAAGGCACTAATAACGACAGTAACACTACAGACTTATCTGATGAGCAGCGGAACTGCACACATAATGTCAGAACAAACATCTGAATTCCACAATCAACTTTTAAAAAACTGAAAACTAACAAGCAGTCCTGAACTATTTGCAGTTGGTAGTGGACAATGAAGCCATGCACTGACATATTGCAAGAGCAGGACTTTACATTAGAGTATATTATATTATAGAAACACCTCTCATAATGTAACGCAAAGGAATCCAACCCACTACAACTGATGCGATGGCACCAAACGTGGTAAACAAATGGGCAACCCAATGCAGCAAGTAGTGAATTCACAAAAGTGGCACAGAGCACCGTTTAAAAAAAAGCTGATAATGTGAGACAGACTTCAGTGCCGAGGACTGAGTCACGTAATTTTCTTCAACTCAAACTGTAACAAATTTAAATGAAATAGTTGACCCTCATTGAAACAAGAGTTGCACATTATAAAATCAGATATACATTTGTCTCCCTAGAGTATGGAATTGTAGTAATAACACTCAAACCCTGGCAGTCATCCAGTATTGCTAAACCTATAATTATAATCACTCGCTTCCTGTTGGAGAAGACCTCAAAAGGAAGGAAAGGGCTGTTCTAAGATTGTAGGGAGGCAATTGTAACCACCAGAAGAAGCACAAGGTGCATAGTCAAGATAGAGGTACCGCATTGTTTTTAAATAATTCACAAGGTTGGAGCCGTTCCAATAGTAGGGATTTTTGAATTGAAAACTATCATGCCAACCTAATCTACTCTTACTGAAAGCAAAATAAGTCAACTATACCAATACTGATTATAGCTCTTTACATATCAGTTGTCTGTAGTGTTCAAAGAGCTGGGAATAAAAGATGAGGTGTAAGGCGCGAACAAACCAATACTGCCCCCTAAAGCACCGTCCATGGTATTGCATCATTAACTTGCTCTGACGTTTGGCTCAATAGTGGTACTACAATTAAAGAAGACTGAATAAAAATTCACAAAGGAAACAAAAATGCCAATTCATCTTGCATGGTCCAATAACTTATGTGTAGCATTAGAGGCTCTATTAATTGTTGTGAGCGTGCAAGGCCATTTCCACTTAAGAGTTTGTGCTAAAAATGCTTGTAAATAAGTATTCTTTCAGTGATAATCCTATGAAGGAAACCATTCATAGGAATACTCTAATGTGACATTCTGCTTACGTCTTCGATACTGCACACGGTCACACCTATAATGAAGGGCTTATAGACGTTTAGAAATGTATGTTCAACATTAAAAAGACTGTTACTTAGCATTTGCAGTCCATCTAAGATAGGATAAAAGTGTCAAACAGTAAGCGAGTGAGTAAAATATGCTTATACCACTGTCTATAATAGAGTAATCTTTCCATAAAACATTGCCCATTATTGAAATGTACAGCATGGTCCAAAAATCACAACACAAAAATCTGCCTGCCTTCATAGTTGGATTAAACCATGACTGAATTCATAATTGAAGACAATTTGAAAACACACTTCACATGATTCAAAACAGACACGATGGTGCCAGTTATGATGCTAGCACAAATAAGTAGCTTAAGGGCAAACCTGAGAGCATATGAGCTGTACCGTTTGCCCAAAGCATGAGACATTCTGTTAATATATTTTAGCATTCATAGTAGTTGCTGTACATCAGGACCTATAGCTGTACTTCAGTCGTTTTAAAACATTCCTTAAGTCAACAATATTGCTGCCCTTTTGTTTTTTGTCAAAGCAGGCTGTCATAAACGTGTCGTTACTTAAGACATTTCCAACATGGAGACTCTACTGGAGGCCCCACTGGTTTTGTGCATTCATGGCTGGTTGTGTGTGTGTGTCACCACAGAACCAAAATAGGTGGACCCGGAGCCAAATGACATAGGAACACCTATATCACCAGCAGGTGTGGAGGTGGTTGATTGGTTGGTTGGTTGGTTGGTTGAGTTAGTTATTTAGTTGTTGTCCTCTCGTAGTTCGCTGGGCAGGAACTTGTACTGCTGCTGTCTGATCTGAGCCAACTTCTTCCTGGCCTCCTCCAGCTCACGCTCCTTCCTCAACATCTCCTCCTGGGCAGCGATGATCTACAGAAACACAGAGAGCTTTATTATTCAGCAGCCCCTTCACAGTTAGACGACACAGAGGGCGCTCTGGAACAGCCTTAACCCTCCGTTGCATTCTCCCTGGTGATTAAACTTCTTCTCAAGACTGACCAGTCGTGTTTAGACCTGCTTGATTGACACTGCGACTGCCCTATGTTAGTTTTGTTGCACCTGTTAGGGTGGAAAACTGACGCCCTCTTTCTGAACAGTTCTTTTGCACTGTATGTAGTTTGCTGAGTCCAGCAAACTACATACATAGCATAGCTCTGCCAAACGTCAACCTAAGAATACTGCAAGTCTAATTAGTGTCATTGAACCTGATCTCTAAAATCTGTCCTAATTTTGTATTTGTATTCATAACCCGTTTTACTCGCAATGTAAATATTTGCACGTTTTATCTCATTTTCATTTTTGCTTTGGGAATTCATTCCTCACACGATGGCAGCTAATAAAAGACTGCCTGTTTTAGATTTAGGTGAGCAACCATTGACAATTAGACAATAGAAGTGTCAATGATTGCTAGCCACATAGCTAGGTCAAATGGACTCATTAATATCAGTTTACCCTGCTACGACACATCAGTAAAAAATATCCATTTTATGCAAGTACAAATACTTTCTAAAGAATGGACCCATAGTAGGCGTCAAAGTAGGGTAAACATAGGAGTACAGCCATTATATAAATACTACCAGTTATTAGACAACATTCATAATTAAACCACCCTGCAGCTACAGTATGCAGTAATATTTTCAGATCATAAACAGAATACTTCTGAAATTCCTTGCAAGTACACAACGACACGTTATTTAGGCACCTGTGCAATTCCTCCCACAAACTTGGTCTTGACCACAACATTGTGATCATCTGCTTTGTCAAAGGCCGCTTTCTGAGCCGCCCGAACCAGGTTGTCGGATGCCCTCTTGACCGCATTCCCAGCAGCCTTTAGGAAAATGAGAACCAGTTACATTAGTCAAGGCTTAACAGCATAGTAAAGGGTAAAGCTTGGATATTATATTATTCAAACTCGGGAATATATCACTGAAGGGTCAGCCGTGTTCACCTGTAGCCTCCTCATGGCCTCAGAGTCCTGGTCAGCCTTGACCTTACAGGCCACCAGGAGCTGGGCGGTGGAGGCCGCCACCTGTTTGGCTGAGGAGATGAGCTTCTCCTCGCTGGCGTGGCCCTGCACCGAGGCATTGGCTGCCTCACAAAGGTTGCTGGTCGCCGCCGCTACCATGCGTGCCTAACGGAGGGAGGAAAGATGAGGAGACTGAAAGGGGGGAGGGAGAATGAGAACAGGTCCGTGTTTTCTAGCTAGCTATACAGCTAGACTGCTAGCGGTTGATGGTAAACATGGTTTGTAGCCAGGGATTTTAGAAGCTGTATCATATTTCTGTATTATATTTCTTCCGGTTAATTTTGTATTTTTCAAACCATATCCAATCTTTACTGCTGATATGAACTAAATGTCCCCTTGGGCATTGATAAAGTGTTGTTCTTGTAGATATAAAAGGCACAGACTTACTGCTGAAATGAGCCCCTGGGACCACTGGCCATCGTCCACAGCATTGGCAGGAATGGAGCCCACTTTGCCCTGGGCGACCAGCTCCCTCTGGGCAGCCGAAGCAGACTTGACCAGGGCGCTGGTGGCTGCTGCGATGGACTTGGCTGCCTCCAAAATCTGCTCTTCAAAGTCCAGCGTCTCGTCTGCTTGCTGAGGGAGGAGAGCCCACAATTTGTCTGGATGCACACAAAACACTGAAAACAACTTCCACTGTTCTGATCTATATTCATAGCCATGGCTATATTACTAGTAATATCTGTACTGAAAGTTTAAGGTCCAACATGCTTTTGTTTACAAATGGTGATTCAATTCTCAATTTATTAGTGCCACAGGGTAATTATCTCACTGAAAAAATAAATAGAATTCTAAATTAGTTTTCACTTCAGAACAAAACTCATTTATTTCATTTGACTGCCCATTTATCTCATTATACATTTCCATCAATAATGAACCGTCGAGTCAAATTGTAAAAACTATACTAACATATAGTTAGTATAACATCAGTCAGATGAAAAATACATTATGAAAAATACATTATGCTCTAACTATGCATGCCAACCACCATGAACAGACACTAAAAAGATTATTGATATGTTTTCTACCAATGGATTCCACTTGATTCTCTAAAAACACACAAACAAAACAGTAGACAATACACTAAGACAATGTGTTTAATTTATATATTTGGGAATGAATGGCTGTATACTGTATATTAACCTATGAATATTTCGCAGTTTTTAAATTAACAACTGTAGATTTAACACTGACACAAACCCTCACACCACAAATATTTCGACAGAGCTGGAATAACGCAATATTTGTGTATAATATTCCATATACAACCAAAGATCACATAAGGAATAATTTTCCATTTGAATTCTATTGCGAGTCTGGCCATCAAACACCGACCACAAGTCTGTCGACAGAGCGGGACACTGTAGGAATATGTTTGATATATAGTTGGGACAGAATAACAACCTAATATATCAAACATATCAGACAGAGCCCTGCAGATAAGGCCTCCGCTGGTAGAGGCAGGCGGGGCGAGGAATTGGGGGTGGGGGGTGGTCTAACTGGGTTACAGAGCGTAGTTATACTGTTACAGGCTTTAGCAACAGCTAGCAGAGAATGATTGATTGGGAGGGTCAGGATGGAGGGATCGCGAAGGAGGGGAAACGCATTAAACGGAAGGGTATGGGGAGGATGGGAATGGGTCACAAGGGTTAAAAAGGTGGAGGTGGCGGAGAACAGGGCATAGGAGGAGTTTCCCTTGATCAGAAACTGCTCTCAGCTCGTTACAATTAACGGGAGGATAAAGCAAGGGCTTGCTTATTGTCCCTGCTCGGGAGATAATACTGTGATGTCACCTATTCCTTTAAAATGGTGCTTAGTGTTGAAAGAGGAGCGCACAGGTTCACAAGTACAGACATCCAACAATGTCCAGTAGACTTTTTTTGCCTTTCATAGTTTATCTACATGTGAGGTGTACTCAAACCCAACCGACCACATTTGTAGACGTAGGGCTGCGCGGGCTTGCCTATGCGGCCCATCGCGTCATCATTCCCTATGCATCCACATACATTCATAAAGCACTGTGGCATTGCCTGTTCCCCACCTTAGGTTTGGCTCGGGGCTTCAGCTGCTCCAGTTTCTTAGCTGCCGCCTCGATGGAGGCCGCTGCTCCGAGCAGCTCGGTCTCCGCTATCACTGTAGGATCCTCTGGGTCCACCCACTCTGAACCTTAAGTACACACACACACACAAAGTCTGTGGAGCTGAAGTATGAGCACTTGCACTTGCACTGCGCTAACAAAGCATGCCTCAGAACAACAACAACACTGTGACTGCAGACAGCGGACGAGTGCAGCGTGTCTCATGCACGGCTGACGGAGGCCACACTGTGACAAAACGCTGAAATGAAGATGGAGTGAGGAATTGTGGGACAGCTAATAGAACCAAGCGTGAGGATAGAGTCTGCATTCTACGGCCTTGAGGGGGTCCGGCGGCAGGCAGCTGGAGGGGAATAAATGAAGGAACCGAAGACAGCAATGATTAGAGGACGTGTAAGGCAGCGAGAGTACAGAGGACATTCCTGACTTACCTCCATCTGTAGCAAGAGAAGAACAACAGGGAAATTAATAACACTGTGGTTTCAAAAGAATTTCTCTGCTGCCAAGGAAAACTAGTTCATCCTACTTACTTCAAAAAAACACTATAACCATTGACAAACTAAATTTTTAATGCGAATGCAATTTTTAATGCACTTTTTCTGCCCTATTCCATGCTTGAGAGGCCTCTATTGGTTAGCCTGTTACAATTTCATTCCATTTGGAACAAAGAATGATCTTTGACAGTTGAACTGTAATTCAGGCCCCAAAGTTATGCCAAAAGTGCATATAGTGTGAGACCTCAGGTTTGACTTATATTTTACAGTCATTTAGCAAGTCCAAAAGATACTTGAAGGCCACATTTAATTCCATTTTCCAACTGTCATTTTGGACATGCCCAAACTTGGTTCGCTATTTGATGGGAGTGGCAGTTTAGATTAGAGACGATTGTTTGGTTGACGACTTTGTTGGAATCCAAAAATGATGTCACCGCCGGGGCCAAATCTGACTGGCTTGTTTTATGTTATGATAGTCCAGCCCTTTTGGGGCCCTTCAGACAACTGCGCTGTGCTGTGTTGACAGGGGACCTTTAAGATAATAACTACTTCTGTACAGTATTCAGTATCTGAAATGACCACACTCAAACAGTAGGTAAAGCAGTATATTGGTGCAAGTTACAAGAGCAGTCACTAGAGCTTGTCCAAGACCTCATTATTATATCAGTTACACGATAACAGCTAGAACAGGTTAATAAGTAGATATATTTACTCATAACTGATGTAGGTTGTTCTCAACACATCTTTGTTGCTATGGAGTCATTGGGCAGCGCAATTGACTTTGTCAACCGACGCATGTATCATTCCTATTTTACACCCGATGCACAGCGGACTTTTCCCTCTACAGACACATGCCGGTAACTTAGGGAATGAATTTGCGCTCCGGGGGGGGGGGGGGGGGGGGGGGGGCCATTTCGTGGCGTGTTGTTTAAGGGTGCTTTGGTTTGTTTTTTTTGTGCAGGTCAGCCC